>JASIRB010002727.1:0-66797 GCA_030323885.1 Branchipolynoe longqiensis | reverse complement strand
TCTTTTCAGACATATCAAGGAGGTGCCAGGCCGGCAGAGAGGTGACAGAGAGAGGTGTGGACGAA
Source organism: Branchipolynoe longqiensis (assembly GCA_030323885.1). NCBI lineage: Eukaryota > Metazoa > Annelida > Polychaeta > Phyllodocida > Polynoidae > Branchipolynoe > Branchipolynoe longqiensis. Next base: position 66,732 of record JASIRB010002727.1, on the reverse strand, counting down.
GTGCGGTCCGGACAGCAAGTGACCTGTGAGGAAGCAGTCTCCATATGATATATGAAGAAATGGGACGGTACAAACATGCGTGTTAGACTATGCGGCGGACCTGTGAGGAAGCAGTCTCCATATGATATATGAAGAAATGGGACGGTACAAACATGCGTGTTAGACTATGCGGCGGACCTGTGAGGAAGCAGTCTCCATATGATATATGAAGAAATGGGACGGTACAAACATGTGAGTGTGATAGTGAGTGTGATAGTGAGTGTGATAGTGAGTGTGATAGTGAGTGTGATAGTGAGTGAGTGTGAGTGTGTGTGGTTTATCGCACACACACAGAGACACAACAGAGACACACACACACAGACACACACAGACACAGACACACACAGACACAGACACAGAGACACACACACAGACACATAGACCAACACAGAGACACACACAGAGAGCGCCGCGACAGCCTCTCCGCCCCTCCTCCAGCACTGCGTCCATCCATCATGGCGGAGGACGGAGTTTGACCTCTCCCTCCCACCCCTAAAGACAAACGGAAGAGGGGGGGGGGGACACTGGGCGCGCGGGGGGAGGGTGCGCCACCCACCAGACAGCGGGCCGGCGTGCCACCCTTCCCCCTGCAGGTACTGGGTTCGAAACACAACCCTTGACTTTACCTTTATTAATTATATTATTAGCTCATTATACATTGTTACATAGCATTGCATATTTCTCGTGCTCATTGGGGCTGCGCGCGCCTGCTGCTCAGGTGTTTTCTCTCATGTGCTTGTCTTGTATTTCACCTGTATAGTTGGACTTTAATAGAAAGTCCTTTTTACTCCCCCCGTGTGTTGGCGTCCATTTAAATGTAAACATACACCATATGTGAACCTGGTCGTATGTGCTGATCTGATTAGAAATGGCAAATTTCTCTGTGACATGCTGACATCTGTGGCGTGTGGTATTGTATAATCCCATTGTAGAAGGTTCACAATGACCATTTCTGAATCCCCCACCCCATCACCACCACCTTACATCTCATTAATTATACCCAAACGTACAAATTATGATAACTAGACTTAACCATAAAAGAATCGTAGGCTGGTTTTATTTATTGATAATTATTTCCCATCGAGCTTTTCCATATAACTGGTGGCTAGTTGCGTTTCTACATTAAGCACGCAAGCTTGGTTGTTGATTTGTAAGAAGAAGAAAAAGAGTTGGGGCGGCAATTTGTTTGTAGAACGCGAGCTGGCCCGACGTCCATTGTCCTTGCCCGCTAACATCAGGCGCACGACCCCTGGCATCTAACCCAATCAGATATAAGGTTTCAAGTGGCTTCGGGGGTGGTCATGCTAAGCCAATCAGAGCTGTTCTTTCATCACTGTTTGATTGCAAATGGCTGCTTGAACCTAGCCAAAGTTGATGCTATGCCTATGGATATGGATATTCACCATTCCTCGAATCAATAATTATCACATTCTTCACATCATTTCACAGAAAGGTAACTAATATTCCTAATATATTGTCATCTATAGATTAGTTCGTTATTACGACTGCATGCGCTGAAAACGGTGTCAGGAGCGGTTTGAGGTGAGTTTGTCGTCCATTTGATTTTGGCCGATGACTACGCGGGGTTTTCGGAGTGTGGATTTTCACTCGGCCGCCCTCTCCATCTACAACTCTCTCTCTCTCTGGGGGGGGGGCTGGGCTCTCTCTCGATCTCTATCTCGATCTCTCCATCCTATCGCGTCTATCCCTCTCTCTCCTCTCGCTATATATCGCTCTGTTCTCTCTCCCCATCACTCTCCCTCTCTATCTGTCCTAGCCTCACCACCCCCCCTGCTTTCGTTGCCATCTTGCCTCTCTCTTCCACTCTATCCCCCTTTGGCCTTTAAGAACTTTCTGCTCTCTTCCTCGCTCTCCATATTTCTTCCACTCTATCCGTGCGGGCCTATCTGGGGGCCACCTCTCTCCCCTTGTCTTTTCCCTGCTCCCCTGCTGCCCTGTCTTCCCCCTCTCTTCCCTCTTTCCTCCTTCCCTCGCTTCCTCTCTCCCTTTCTTCCCCTCTCTCTTCCCTCTCTCCATTTCTTTCCCTATCTTCCCCACTCTTCTCCCCCCTCTCCCTTTCTTTCCCTCTCTCTCCCTGTCTTTCCCTCTTCCCCTCCCTTTCCCTCTTCTCCCCTCTCTCTTCCTCTCCCTTTCTTTCCCTCTTTTCCCCTCTCTCCCTCTCATCCCCTCCCCCCTCCCTCTCTCTTCCCCTCTCTCTTCCCCTCTCCCTCATTTTTCCCTTCTCTCCCCTCATTTCCCTCTCTTCCTCTTCCCTTTCTTTCCCCTCGCTCTTCCCCTCTCTTCCTCTCTCTCCCTTTCTTTCCCTCTCTCTGCCCCTCTCTCTTCCTCTCCCCCTCTCTTTTCCTTCTCTCTTCCTTTATTTCTGTCTCTCCCCTCTCTTCCCCTCTCCCTTTCTTTCCCTCTCTCTTCTCCCCTCTCTCTTCCCCTCTCTCTTTTCCTTCTTCCTTTCTTCTTTCCCCTCTCTTCCTCCCTCTTTCTTCCCCTCTTCTCGTCTTCTCTCTCCCTCTCCCTCCCCCTCCTTCCCCCTCCTCTCTTCCCCTCTTCCCCGCTTCTCTTTCGCGTCTCTCTTTCCCCTCTCTTCCCCTTTACCCTCTCTCCTCTTTCCTTCTCTCTTCCATCTCTCTTTTCCCCTCTCTTCCCCTCTCTTCCCCTCTCTTCCCTCTCTCTTTTTTTCTCTTTTTCTCCCTCTCTTTCTCTTCTCTTCCCCTCCCTTTCTTTCCTCTCTATTCCCTCTTTTTCCCCTCTCTTCCCCTCTCTTTTTTCCCCTCTCTTCCGTCTCTCTTCCCCTTCTTCCCCCATCTCTTTCCCCCTCTCCCTCTCCCACCTTCCCCCTCTCTTCCCCTCTCCCTATTTTTCCACTCTCTCTTCCCCTCTCTCATCTTCCCCTTTTTCCCCTCTCCCCATCTCCTCTCTTCCCCCCTTCTTTTCCTCTCTCTTCCCCTCTCTCCCCTCTGCCCTCTCTCTTCCCCTCCTCTCTCCCTCTTCCCCTCTCTTTCCCTCTTTCCCCTATCTCTTTCATTCTCCCTCTTTTCCCTCTCTCTCTTTCCCTCTTTCTCCCTCTTTCCCCCTCTCTCTCCTCTTTGTTTCCCCCTCTCTTCCCTGTCTTTTCCCCTCTCTCTTCATGTGTCCCCTTTTTCCCATTCTCAACTCTCTTCCCCTCTTTTTCATCCCCCTTCTCATTTCCTCTCTTCCCCTCTCTCTCCCCTCTTCCCCTCTTCCCCTCTCTTCCTTTCTCTCCCTTTCTTTCCCTCTCTCTTCCCCTCTTCCCTCTCTCCCCCCTCTCCTCTCTCTCCCCTCTCTCTTGACCTCTCTTCCCCTCCCTCTCCCCCCTCTAATGGGTCGCCATTAGCAAAAGGTAAATTGTTGACAATCTCAGTGTAGGCAACGGTAATGTTGTATGCTTTATATTCAAATGACAAATTAAAGACAGAAGGAGCAATTAAAATTGACATATGCGGAGCGAGAACATGGATGAAATTGTTAAGGGGAAACTGTGATGCCTTTGACTGTGCTAAAAAGCGGTATATTTAAATTAAAAGACAACACTGTTAATAGAGCGTTTCCATTAAAATTGAAAGATTAAGCATATTCAAATAATTGTATTAAAATTCTGGAAAATTGGTACAGATGGTCTGGTGTTAATTGCTGCTTTGTTAATAGGATATACACATGCTTGTTAAGACAGTCCAATTGATTTTATTCCGAGATGCTGGGGGATGGCGGTCATATGCTGCTCGGGAGTGACATCAAGGCACACGCGACACACTTGACGGTGACAACCAGAAGCACCAAGACCACATCCAGACCAGAGGACATCTACCACATCGATCTGCCTACTTTGTGGCAGCTACGTACAAGTACTGGGATGGCAGGTGGACCAAGAACTCCAGACGATTCATCATTAATCATCAATGAGACCATTTAGACCCCTTTCAATTTTTGTAAACATTGTGTATGCGCGCGCAGCTTGGCTACAGGATGAACGCACACTGCCACTGAGTTTGCCGGTACACGCAGTGCAAAACGTTTATTTTCTTAAAAATGAATAGAAATGCAGGACCCCAACCATATAAATTTAATATAATCTATTCGTTGAATATGTTTTCTGTATGTGTTCCAAGCGGTTTGGAGATATTTCACTTTTTCTGTATGAAGATTGCTCACCGCCATTGACAATGCATTGAGTTTGCCGTACGCAAAACGTCTATTTTATTCAAAATTAATAGAAATGCAGAACCCTAACCATATAAATTTAATATAATCTATTCGTTGAATATGTTTTCTATATGTGTTCCAAGCTTGTGACTAGGTGGTGTGGTTTCACAGATATTTCACTTTTTATGTATGACGATTGCTCATAGCCATTGAGTTTGCAGTGTGACGGTGTGTCATCTTGCAGCCAAACAGCGCGCGTACTGACCTAAATACCCATGCTGACGTCATATGACATAGGTCTATAGTTCAGCTGACACACACTTTCTCCTCAGATAATTAACTAAGACCGCATTCAAAACATAGGCTTTCATTTGATCGAACCAAAGAATTACACTAGGTGGTGAGATGTGCTGGCTATTTTTTGTAATTCTAAACCATACCAAAATGACCCATGCTGTTCACATTCAGAATTATTAGTTATTGACAAGTAACTAACACCAATACTAAAAATATCATACTATTTGAGCTAAGATAAAGAGAACACCTCGGATAAGTACAATATTACTCAAATTTATGGAATTGTTTTTCTTAGACTATACATGTTAACAATTATCTGGGCCAAGTATTCCGATTCTTATCATTTCATATTTCCAATAAAAGACTAATACAAAATTGCTCCTTTTTTTTTTTAATTGAGGCTGTATTTATACTGTCCATAGCATATAAGCCTGGGTACCCAGGCTTGTTTTCAATGCTGGCCAGTTGTAGTGTTGGTGTTATCTTACCACACAGTAGCTGCTGATAAGTTATTTGATTGCCTGCATTTCAGTAGCAGATAGATAATTGGTTGGTATGGTTAGAAGCCTATGTTAGTTTTTTTGGGATTTTCTTGGCATATATGTATTTTATTTTGTTCTACTCTTATTACTAGACTAGCCTACTCCGATTTACATATCATAGGCTTGTACGTATCTGTGTGGTGTGTTATCTGGCTACTCTTGGCATGGTTACCTTCCATTGGGCATCCCACTGGTGGGCCGTGACATATCACATGCCCCTTTGCAGTGCAGCATAGTGGGGGTTTCCTAGCCTAATTTGCACAGATATTTTTTTGTCAGTTTTTAGCTTCGTTTTTAGATTTCATTTTAGTGGTAGGCCCTACTTTGTTTTATTATTTTTCATAAATTTTTTAAAGAAGAGAAAGGTCTATGTATAATGAATGATATTTCAGTATTCCTCAAATTGCATATGTCAGCCTATTCAGTTAGGCATGCCATAAAAAAACTAAGTGTTATCTGTGTTCAGGGTGATTCCATGTCAGCATATGAATAACAATGTCACAAGATGTTACATAATCATGTCACCAAATACTGATGCAGTCACTGAATCACTACAATGTATGTCCTGTGAAATCCTAGCACAGTGCCTATAATAAAATAATCTATTTAATTAATAGAATGATCATCTACTTCTTGTTTGTTTGTTTGTTTTAACTTGATTCCAGCCAATTTCTGATTGTGCAATTTGAACTACATAAATAATACCAATCATACCCACTATTTATATATGCTATAGATTAAGTCCCTATGTAAAATGACAGAAATTGAAAAACCATTAGACTGCAACAACTGTCAACATTAATAGTGTAGCAGTCCAGATAAGACCTAGCTGTACTATGCATGATTTAAACAAAAAAGTTACATCAATTCGAAAATATTTGTGTAAATAACTTAATGTTAACAATCAGGTGATAATGACAAATGATATATTCAGATTTACCCTATTAGATACAAGATTCATCCCCATAGTTGTAGCAGGCCTATATGTGCTTTTGAATTCCATCTATGTTTTTAAAACATTGCAAGCTGAGCTGAGAAGAGCCGTTAATTAGCAATAGGCCTACTACATGTATCTCACAAAAATGTAGGGTGCTGGATAACTGACTTACATTAGAATGCACTTAATCCTACAGTGAACAACTTCATCCTATCTTTAAGAAGCTGGCATTAGAAGCCCAATAGGGCCTAGATCTGCCAGAAGAGCATCTGTAAGTTAATCTGTAGGCCTAAGTTAAAATACCATGTAAATCAGTGCATGTTGGTTAATAAATGACAACAACAAAACATCAAGTGAAATTTCAATGAAACACAGGTAAAATAAAGATGACAGGAACAGGTAATTTGTTGATTTACATAAGACACTTCCATCACTTCTGCTTCCAAAGTGAAGGGCTGGAATTTGCAACGAAGCAGATTTAGCATACAGGCAGCACACATACACTCATGCGTTTGTCTATATCACCACAGACGTCAGGTCTAGGTGGTCCCAGTTCACACATGGCCCGGGTGTGTCTGACCGGACGGAGCAAGTTGAGCACTTCCTCTGCGAACATACATATGGGCGCACCCCCACGGCACACCTCCATGGCACACACATACCTGGCACACCTCCATGGTGCACATAGGCCTACATGGACATACATGGCGCACATATGCCTACATGGTGCACCTATGCCTACATACGGACACATACACCTCCCACACGGCAAGGCAGTCACAGTGTTCGGATGGCTGATATAGTTTGCTGTGTGACCAGGTAGGATGAGCCTGGTTTGTTGGTCGGTTGTTGGAGTTTATGTCCTGGCAACATCTAAAATCATATCAAGACGGAGGAGGAGCCTGCATAGAATATTACCTGTTAGTCAATGAAATAATAAAAGAAGACTCTTGAAATAAATATTCATTTTGCATGCATATATATTTTTTGTAATGTAATATTCCAGGGTGATTAAACTGGTTCTGGATGTAACTGTTGTGTCCCCTGCTTGTCCCATGCTAGTTAAATTAGGAAATATGTTATCCTGGAAATACCAGAGCTTCAGTAAAAAAACAGTTGCTATTGTTGCATGTGTAAGGCTATTTTCTAGTACCATGGCTAGGAATATAATTTGTCTACAAAGCTTTATGAAAAGAAATTGAAGTTGAAGTTCCTTATTATTTTTGGTGTCCCCTTCTATTGCGTTACATCCTCAACTCAAAATTGGGACAACATAATGATCATATGCATACTTTTTTTACAGTACATTTGTATACTTAGGGGATCACAATATAAAAATTAATTGTTTCATGCAATAAATTTGATTAAATAATTGTTTTGATTAATGAATCTGCACTTGGTGATTAATAAGTCCACTCTTGGGGCTGGCTACTTAATTGGTTCTGGTTTTTCTGATAAAATTCTCCGCGTTCTCTGTGGCAGAGTGGTTAGAGTGTCTGACTTTTTTCTAGGTCAGACTCCTAATCTGAGGGTCGGCGGTTCGATTCCCCGTGCCCCCAGCTCTGCCAATTTGGATTTCCACAGCTGTGTATAACTTACAACGTCATCAAAGGGCGGTTGCTCTCATACCATGTCTATGTGGTGTGGGAGGTTAAAAATCCCTTGGGTCGGTAAAAGTGTAGGCTCGGGCTTTCTATCGACCAGCAGTGGAATGAGGAAGACCAGTCTTGTGTGACTGAAATTTCCCCTGCTTAAACAACTAATGGACCAAACAAAAAAAAAAGAAGAAAAACCTCAACTATCTTTTCCTTCATATATGGACAAGAGTTGGCTACTCAACGAAAAAATGAGGAAAATACACAACTTTAATTGTGTACCCTCATGTAACACTTTGGCCCCATTTACCATGAAATGACCCATATATATGCCAAATAGATTAGAAGATAGAAATTCAAAATGACACATACTGTAATATGATCACAAACAGTTTTTAGGGAAATGTCATGAATGTACCAATAACAGAAGGTTAACCAATAACTTCATTTTACCAAATTTGTTCAAATATAAATATGCTAGAACTAGTGTTTACTAATATATAATAATGGCATATAGATTTAATAAGTTACTGCTTCCCCTGGCTTGGTTCCCCACTGCAGTAAAGAGTGCATGACTGTGGCGGGAAACCAAACTAGTGCTTCCCCCTGGTGTTAAATAGCTAAAGCTAGAGCTGTTGGCATGGGAACACTGGTCTGGAAACATTTTCGTTTTTATGTAAGTACAACTGTTTGCATGTAGAAATATACTTGTTTTAGTAAGAGTAAACAGTTCATGTAAGCTCACATAGTTAACAGCTTAAAGAATGCTCACAGCTAGTTTGGATCAACTAATAATATCTCCAGGATTGTTAATCTAAATGATTGGTCATTCCACTGACCAAAATGGCTGACACAGTTACAGTAACACTGAGTCAGTGAGTGACTGACACTGACAGGCTAATTTCCATCCATCATCCCAGTTTTGGCTTGTATGTAATCTCCTATGAATATAAATAATAAAAACATGAATTAAATATGAAAATCGAATCATTGGTCGTAATGCTTGAAGGGCGTTTGATTCGCGGCGGAGGAGGAGTGCCCCCCCCTCCTCCTCCGGCCCGCCAGCTACTGTTGAGATTATATAGCCGTGTTCACACGGGCAATGTAAATCGATTCGTAGAAATCGACTTGCCTAGTTCGACGCACATTTCGGGTGTGAACGGGCGGCTGAGTCGGATTAGGGCTGAATCAATTCCTGTTATCCAGATACTGGAAACCACTTGTCGAGGTCGATTACGTGAGTCGATTTCTGTGAGTCAATTTATTTTGCCCGTGTGGACGCACTGAGACGGATTAAGGAGGTCGATCAAAAGCGCATATTCTATAATTTGGTCTATGAAACTGCTAGCTGGGCACAGATATTTTTTTCGTGACTTATTTTAAGGTTTTCACTGCCCAGCAGAAGTTTTGACTGTTCCAAACCAATACGATTCAGTCCATACATATCTAGGTCGAACCCACACTCTCTAGTGGCGACGTGGACGAACCCAAACTGGCGCTGGTTGGTATGGACTTGCTCATGCGTAGATTTTGATTTCCGGCCCAAGTACTGCCCGTGTGAACGGGCCGCTAATTCGACTCCTAGTATTCGCCTTGGCTGAATCGCTTTACTTTTTCTCCGTGTGAACACGGCTTATGTAACCCCCCCCCACCCTTCCCCTCGGCCTTATAACCGGGCGCCTAGATAAAAGATTCACCCAGTATTTGTAGTACTGTGACTGCGAGTACCAGGTGAATCCTTTATCTACCGGGCGCCCTGCTTCCTCCAGCCACTCCGCCTCCTGACACGCCCTGCAGCACTCCTACACCTTTTTTCTCGTATGTAATGTCCTATGAATATAAATAATAAAACGTAGTGTCTACCCATACGTGACCGTACGGGTAGAGTTGAAGTCTAGGCGTACATGCGTGCGCTGCATGCGCATCTGTAGGGTTAGGGTTAGCGTTAGGGCTATTTCCACCAAATTAAAATCTTAATTTATTATATATATTTAAGCAATGTGCATGTACGCCTAGACTTCGATTCTATCAGTACAGTCATGTATGCTTAGCAACTGCTAAAGATACGTGAGGAACGACCGCGCATGCGCACATATGTCTAGACTTCATCTCTACATGTACAGTCACGTACGGGTAGCCACTGCCATAATAAAAACCTGAATTAAATATGAAAATCGAATCATTATGTGTAATATATCTGTTAATATTCAAATCGGATTTATGGGTCGTTCTCAGAAACTGTGTACCACTTGTCTTGAGTTAGTCTACTTGAAATGCATATTTCAAAGAAACCCATCATTGGAGTGTCAATATTTAGATTTCATCTTTTAGCCCAATAGTGTGGGAGATATTTTAGATCAAAAGTAAATGTTAATATTGTGTATTATGTAACTTATTGGGATGGATGTAACTATATAAATAGAAAATTACATCACTAATTTGTGACATTGTCAACAGTGGATACAGTGGATACTTTGTCAACAGTGGATACCCATCCTGATATGATCTTAAATGTTGCTAGGACCTAAACCAACAACAAACAAACATCGATCTGAGCCAGTTTAACGCACGTGTCTGAATGCGACAATGCCCGCGTCCTGTGTGTTCCTAGCTTAACGCATTTGATATGTATAAAAGTATTCCCAGAATTTCCGCTGAAAGGGAAGGTTAGTACAGTAGTAGGCATATTGTGGGTGGGGGGCAACAATGCAGATGAGTCATATATACAAGGTCAGTGAACAATTTTAAGCCTGAAGCTATAGGAGAATCTCTGGCTGATGTTGTCATGATGATTAACAAAATAACAGAACTACCAGTAGGTACTCCAAACTGATTTTTGAAATGTATGTTTGCATTTCACTTTTGTGATAATCAGATAGAACTTTATACACTGATTTCAGTGGTATGCTGCATGCTGCAGCACCGTACGAAAAAATACCCCACAGATATACCACTTTTAAAACAGCTAAAATATCAATTTGGCCCTGTCGTAAAGTTAACAGTACCTATTTACTACCTAACAATTAAAGTAAAATTGTCATGGTAATTTCAAAATGCCATATCTCAGCTTCTAATTAAGATACAGAGATAAATTTGGCATCACTAGAACCAGCATAACTGTATCTATAACTTGCATGTACTTTAACAATTTAGACAATTGAACACCAAAATTGTCTTCCAACTACCATTCATGACACATGAAATGTGGTTGTACGCCTCCACAATGTCTTCGATAAACTCCACATGACAAACACAGCAGTCATTGTTCACAGACTACATTATTTTGTAGTAGGAATCAGTTCCAGCAACATTATCCACTTTGGAGCATTTGAAATAGTGTTTTCAGCTCGCCAGTTGCCAAATCGCTCGCAGTTCTTCAGCTTCTTGATTTCTGTGCCATGAATGAATTTACTATTTTTTATGCTGATTTAATAGCAAAAAGCTTGTTCTTCAATTTGATAGGTGTTGAACCTGAATATTGTGTCTTTGTTACTGTGAAATCTTGTTTTGAACTTTTCCTTTTGAATTTTCCCTCACTTCTCTCACATGTATCTCACCAGGTTTGGTCTCAAAATGAGGCTCAAACTGTCTTCTGTTCTGCCATTGTTAGATATTTTTAGTAACTGTTTAACACGCCAATCACTGTCACAGAAAATACATGGGGGTTCAGTCCCAACTCCTGCCAGGTTTCATGCAGCCTGGCTGAGTCACTGATGGCAGAGTGTTTGGAGTAGCTACTACCAGTGGTGCTAATGTCTGCCAACCCAAGGAAAGGTGACATGGGTAGGCATATACAAAACTAAACATCATTGTCAATAGCATTGCAGGGGATCTAGTCTATTCAAATGTCCATGTTTGCAATGTTCATAGTAAACTTTCTCAGCGGGTAGTTATGGAACATAAGGACAAGAGGCGAAAGCCAAATATATATTAGGCATTAGAAGCTGGTGGTGTGCATATCAGCCAACATGCAGAAACTACACTTCTAGATTATATATTGCAGATTATATTATCATTTGACTGGGGGGAGGTATGGGGGGGGACACACATCAGGTGGGCAGATATAGACAAAGCATGCTGCAGGAAGGGAACCAATATTAGTGTATGGTCCAGAGTGTATGTATTCAAATTTCTTTTCTGCCCAGTCAGTAATACATGGGAGAAAATACAACCGTGGTGAGAAAGCATACCAACACTTATAAGCTATAGATTCAGAAGATTGGTGGGCAGCAGAGCAAATACTATGCTCAGTGAATCCATTTGCAATAAAGTCAGAGGGTGCAAAAATATAACTAACAGAAAAGACCAGCAGTTTAGATTACAAATGAACACTGGCATTATTAATTATGGGAACTAGAGTGGAACAGCAAGTACATTTCTGTGGGTTTGATGAATAGTGGAAATCAGAATTTTATCTATTATCTTAAAGATAAGATGTGCGGAACTTCATTAAAACAGCCAGGTCGGAACCTGTATGGGTGGTGCCTTAGGCCTGCATGCAAACTAGTTTGCTCTGGTATATTACTAAGGGAGAGATAAAGCTAAAGCTTAGGTTGGTAGTCATAAGTGATAAAAGTAGCTTTGCTGTAAACACTGTAAATAGTAGTTTGTATGAGAGGAAAAGTGCTGTTGGATTTTAAAAGTACATACCATTTATTAGATGTGTGAATTTAGTTATGATTTGCAAGTGGACCAACATTTTATTAACTTAAGACCTCAAAATTTTGTTAACATGATGTGAGAAATAAATGACATGTCTATAAATAGTATTTTTTATCCATATATCATTATTCATTGTATTCTACAGGTAACATGCACAATTTGTATAGCTTCTCAACTTCTTATTCACAGGGTTGAAAGGTCTCTGAGATTTCATGGATTTGTATGATTTTTTTTTTTTTATCAATTAATGTTAAACAAAATGCAAAGGAATCTGGATGTATATGACAACAATCGGGTCATTCAAAACCTGTTCTTATATGACTGTAGAACAGAAACCTAAAGGGGCTGTCACATTAGGGTTTTTTGCGGGAGCGTATGGCGGCGTAGGCGCGTTACGTCATATACGTCGGCATACGCCGTATACCCTACTCATACGCTACGCATACGCTACTCATACGCCGCCAGGTGACGGCTTATGTGAAGCGTATGAGGCTTAAGCCGCCATACACTTTCATAAATCCGTCCGTCCAAATTCTTTTGTGCATGCTAAAAAAATCTCGACCTATGAGGGTGTATGGCCCATACTGTCAAAAAATTTCACAGCACGCTGTATTAACCGCTACTCATACGCCGCCAGGTGACGGCTTATGTGAAGCGTATGAGGCTTAAGCCGCCATACACTTTCATAAATCCGTCCGTCCAAATTCTTTTGTGCATGCTAAAAAAATCTCGACCTATGAGGGTGTATGGCCCATACTGTCAAAAAATTTCACAGCACGCTCCCATACGCTCCTCATACGCTCCTCGTGTGCTCCTCGTAGGTTCCACATACGCTCAAAACCACCCGAAAGGTCACCAAATGTCATCATAGGCCGGCACGCGCAGGACCTACATAGGTTTTCAATACGCTCTCGCCTTACGCCGTAATGTGACAGGGCCTTAAACAAGAACGAGTTAGACACAACACAGGTGAAACCTGAGTTCCAACTACTAAGTATATGGGAGAAGACCCATTCTTTCATGGAAATTTGCCGACGGAATGATAATTTCACCTTGATTTCTGTGATTTTTGCTGGATACCACTTTCATCCCTGTTATTCAAGTCTAGTGAAAATTGACCTTTAACCTCTTACCAACACCTATTAGCTTTAGAGAATTACTATTCTTGTATTATTTTGTACGTGATATGAAGTGATAATGCCAATGCTATAGGTTTAAATCACATATCATATTGAAGATAAAGTTGCTAGTGTTGCACATATTATTTTTAATGTATGTTATATTGGTGGTAACGGATTTTAGCAATAGGAAAAATGCAGTAAAATACAATGCATTAGCGATTCCATGATAATGTTAATCCTATGGAGGTAAAACCTGCATTTTCACAGAAATTTGGCATTGATGTACTAATATCGATTATGTGCGGTGGTCGAAGCGGTAGAGCACAGGCTTTCCTTAAGGAAGGTAATGCATACAAATCCCAGCTGAGTCAATCCAATGACATATCAAATTGGTACTTTGTGTATACCCAACTCCCAAGTAGATGTTCTGTTTATTACCATTAATGCCTAAGTCACAAATTGCCTGTGGGGTGTTTGCAGTGGCAGTAAGTTGCCAAATTGGGGACCATGCGGTTGGATATGGCGGCCGTGCAGCAACCCTATGGTTTTCTGCTTACCATAAAGGGTTGCGATTTGTTTAACTTGACATTAAACTTTTTCAGAAATCGCGAGGCTGTAGGCCACAACCATGCAGCATAGCTTCACAATGTGGCCATACAGTGTCCATACGGTGAGCCCAATTGTGCGGCAGCCACAAGGAAATGGGAAGCGTTGTGGCGGCAGAAAAAAAAGATTTGTGAACATTTCTACCGCAGACTGCAACACCATATGATCTGTAAAAATCCCATCTGCAGACTGCAGAACCATACGGTGGCAACAGGATATGTGTGACCCAAGCATTAGGTGACTTCTTACCCCAATTTAATAATCCAGAGAAAATAATTGGTGCTTAAATGTAAGAAACCCCACCCTATCTCTAAGGAATGTGTAATGTGTGTTAGTAGTAACTATACTGTATCTCAAGTTTCTTGCAAAGTCCAAGAAATACCCATCAACAAGGCAATGTACCTCTGGGCTATTCATATCTTCCTTTCCTGTGCAACCTCAGTCATTCACTCAGCCTCACCTTCAGGTCTGCCTCTTTTGAATAACATTAATATGAATAACACACAGCCCTTCTTACAATGGCCACTACAATATGTGCATCCTGTTAGAGATTAATTTTCATAGCTGCTAGGGTGCTGCCAGTATTTGGCTGTATACATGTGTAGAATACTGCTTACTGTGTGTTCTCTCACTTTATTAAAGTATTTAAAAAACAATAAGTATTAAAATATAACAAACTGAACACAGATGACATACTGCTAGGGTCCTGTTGGCAGATGGCTTTGTGCCTATGGTAACTGCACCTCCAATAAAAGGGGAGGAACATGCTTTAAAATAAAACCAAATAATAAGGTTCATGCAATTGTTATATTACATATCTTTCTTACCAGTGAATTTCACTGTCGAATACCCTAATCTAACCTGTCATGGAAATCCTAGAGTACCAATTGGCACGATATGATATCAGGCAAGAAAATGAGCGAAACTTGTTTGAAATATTAAATCATGAAATGTATTCATAATTTTCTAACACAAAAGTTAAATGCAAACTGATCATGACAAAGCAATAACACCTACTGATTTTACTTTGGGAGATTAAGTGATTAATCATGCAATTGAACTGAAGCCTAAAAAAAGAAGGATTTTCTAAAAATAGCTCAGGTTGTAATTTCAGACAAATTATACTGTTATCCAAAAAGCTGGGTATAGTAAGTCATTTGATTTGCTTAAGCCCCAGTCACATGGCGGGCTGCACTAACCGGTCGGCGATCGGCGGTGATCAGTGGAGACGCCAGAGGTCGCAAGGAGATTGTTGGTGCTGCAGCGACAACCTCCTTACGACCAAAAAGGGCCGCGATCAGTCGGCGATCGCTCGCAGAGCACTCGGCGATTAGTCGTAAGGTGGTCGTAATTTAATTGCAAAATGCTTGCGGATTGATCGTAAGCGAGCGCAGGCATCGTGTCACTGGGGTATTAAATTTTGAGGCATTACAATAGGTGACCTTGTTCTATGACAGACAATATACCTTCACAGGTAAAATATGTAAATTTATCTGTGGATAAAGTTTTGACCAGGAATTGGGCCATAGAAAACAATCCTTTACATTTGTGATATATCTGTTAAACATTAATTATTGTTATCAGAAATGTCATTGGCATATTCCAGCAGAGGAGAGGGTACAAGTAGTATGATTATTATGGGGTTATTTGTAGGATACATTGATTGTAATCAACAATTCCTGTAAATAGCACACCCACCACTCTCCTTTGTGTTTGTATTTGACAGATTTGTGTGAACCTGGACAAGCTAACACATAGAGAAGCAACTACTTGTAAATTCTAGCCATTTGTTATCAAAATGAGATTCAATGGCTTTAATTTGTGAATGGTGGCTAATCTCTTCAAACATCTCAAGAAGAATGCTGACATTTTGAAGACCTGATAATGGACCACCATTTTATACTATTTTTCAGTAGTATTGATTCCATACAATAAAAAATTTAAAAACTGTGCAGTTTGTGAATATTTATTACAAATAAAAACTGCAAATGACATGCTTGTTTTCCCCCCCGTCTCATTGTAGATAAAAGGGGTGGGGTGGGGATCATGTGAAATAGATTACTTACAGTCCTGACCATAGCAGTGTACAGTGTGGAGTGGGGTGGGGGTAAGGTGGGGATAACCAGTGCAAAGTCAATGGCAAAATACCATATTATCACTCAGTGTGACAAGCCAGCTAAGGATTGCCATTTCATATGATAATAAATGCTTTAGAAATTAAAATAGACACATAATCCATATATATATACCAACTCCCTCCCATTGTGTAACTGGAATATATTGTAAGATGCTTCTAAGTCCTTTAATTTATCTCAAATGTGTCAGATATTCTATATTACAGATATGTACCAAGGCAGTAGCCATTTTGAAATGTTTTGCATATCAAACAGGCTTAGCATGACCACCCCGAAGCCCTTGAAAGCTTATATCTGATTTGCTTAGATGCCAGGGGTCGTGAGCGTGCTCTTACGGTCAAGTAAGTAAATCATTTTGGTAACTTCCCTAATATTTTTGTTTGCCCCGTTCATGTCTGACAATCCTATGCTAGGGCCTGCGAGCCGCCTGTTAGACTTCACAGAACAACAATTTTGCTCAGCGTACAAATATATTCTATTAAAAAAAAGTAAAATATCTGTATATGTTCGATGGTTTAGTGCTGAAAGTAAGACAAAATATAACTATAACTGTTGTATCCACATAGCACTACCCTTCGGCAATCACTTTATGTGATATCGCTTTATGTGATGTTGTGTGATATCTTTAATATGCCAGTCAGATTCCGTATGTTAAGGACCTGTCACATTACGGCTATGGCGGGAAAGTATTGAAAACCTACGTATGCCGTGCTGGTGCCGGCCTATGATGACCTTCGGTGAACTTTCGGGTGGGTTTGAGCGTATGGGGGACCTATGAGGAGCCTATGAGGAGCGTATGGGAGCGTGCTGCGACATTTTTTGACTGTTTTGATTGGCATGTGGAGCGTATGAATATTTTAGGAGCGTATGAGGAGCATATGCGAAACCTATGCGTGACCTATGGTATCTCTCCGCCGCTTGGTGGCTCCTGGGTATATATAGCCTGGAGCAACAGGCTCCCCTCACTCTGCCACCATGCCTGCTAAGAGGAACACCACTGCTGCTGCTTCTGCTACTACTACTAGTACCAGTACTACTGCTACTACACCAGCCTCCAGAGCTGCTGTAACTACAGGAGGAGGACTAGGCCGTGGGAGAGGGAGAAAGAGGCAGACTTTGTTACAATGCGCTCCATCACCAGCCTCGCCACTCTCCACACCACTCTCCACAACACTACTCTCCAGAACACCACTCTCCACTGGAGGAGCTGGAGATGGAAGTGGAGAGGTCGACGACGCAACACTGGCGTCTGCGCTCCAGCTCGCCATCTCTTGCCTCTGCGGGCAGCTCACGGGTGTTGTCTGCTGCCTCCGCCGCCTCCACCAGCACTGCTGCCATCGGCACGTCAAAGAGACGGAGGGCCAAGAAGAGCGACTGTTCTCTGTCGGTCTTCAAGGAGGATCAAATGTTGGACTTCCTCCAGGAGAACCCCATCATTTGGAACATGAAGCTCACGGATTACCGCCGCTCAGACAGAAAGGCCAAGATGTGGGAGGACCAGGCGACACTTCTGGGGACCACAACACTCCATCTCCAGAAGTGGTTCAAGTCGGTCAGGGACACGAACACGCGGCTCCACAAGAAAAAGAGCGGGGACGGAGCCGCTGACCTGACTGAGCGGGGGCAGTGGATCCTGCGCAAGTTCGGTTTCCTGCGGTCCGTCGTCCGTAATCTTTTTTCGTTCTGACAAGTGCGGCCATTAGTATCGTATCCTAAGTTTGTTATGTTATGCTTTTGTTGTATTTATGTTTGTTTGTTTGTTGTTGTTTTACGTCCTAGCAACATCTAATATTCTAGTAATTTGTTAATGTTATTTATTTCTTTAATATTGAGTTGTTGTGTAGTTGTTCTTAAATCGAGATATTGAGGTATCGTGATATAGTCGTTATAAATCCATGTTTGCATTTAACGTTAATTATTTTTGCTCTTATATATTTTTGATTTACTGTTGACTTGTCGTGTCTTTTGTCGAAATAGCGATTTGCATTCATGTTACTTATGTTCTGTTATGATTTTGTCTTGCAGCTGGCCACTCCTGTCGCGGCTCAGCAGCTCGACCTGAGCGTGGAGGAGAATGTCGGGACCGATGTGGAGGTGGTGATGGACGAGGATCTTCCACCCACTCCTCCCGCTACATCCCAAGAGCGGGAAAAGGGGAGAGGGAAGCGATCTGGCCCAGTCGACAACAACCTCCTCGCTGCCATCCACAAGAGGTTCGATGAGTCTGCCGACATCCTCAAGGTGATGCAGCCGCCTCCTCCTCCAGCTCCACCGGCGGTGACGAAGCGAGTGGCATTCGCCAACTATATGCGGGACATGATCCTCACGATGCCAGAGGAGCGGTTTGTGTCCATTTGCAGTGCACTCAACCGCATGGTGTCGCACGATCTGGAGGAGGAGGAAGGAACATTCGTGGCACCGGTGGTTTGTGGGGCTGGTCCTGCTCCTGCCCCTGCTCCTGCACCGGCTCCTGCTCCTGCACCTACAAGTCAGACATACCAGCCTCAACCCCACCAGTGGCCTGTGCATGGACCGCTATATGGGCGTGCCACACAGTCTTCATCAGCCACTGCCGCCTCAGCCTCTGCCTCCAGCTCCGCCAGTGGTACGGCCGTCACCACCGCAAACCGCACAAGTACGGACTTTAGGAATGGTGCCGCACACGAGGGCCTCTCCTACAGTTGTGGTGCGCGGGGTTGCTCCGCCCACTGTGGGTCCGCCATGGCCAGGGACTGGCGCTGCCACAGACATGGTGACTCCGACACGTGCCGACCCCGAAGTGAACTTGTCTGAGTCGGCCAGCCCGGAGGGACTCTTAAACTTGTCGGGGTTATCCGGGATATCGGGCATGTTAGGGTCCAATTTGGACTTATTCGCCTCAGCCTCACAGTCGCCAGCTGATGCCAACGGCAAGGGAGAGAAGTGATTGTATGTGTATATATGTATATATGTATTCGTATTTATCTTATTTATTTATTTGTATGTATATATGTATATATATTGTTTGTACATTTATATGTCAAGATGTTTCAATAAATATACTGTCACTTTTAATTTTTGTGTCCGTGTTCAGTAAGCATGCCATCATTTAATTGTTATATATTAAAGTACAATTAACATTAAAATTAAAACATAAATAAAAACTTTAAATTTAAAATATTTCTAATAATGTTTCTCCTTCCCCTTTCTCCCTTTCCTCCTTCTCTTCCTCCCTCTCTCTCTCTCTCTCTCTTCCTCCCTCTCTCTATCTCTCTTCCTCCCTCTCCCTCCCTCTATCTCTTCTCTCCCTCCCTCTATCTCTTCTCTCCCTCCCTCTAACTCGTCTCCCCCTTTCTGTCTCTATGTCACTCTATTTTGCCCTGTGTTCTTAGTATGTATGTAAAAGATTATTTCATGTAAAAAGAGAGGAGATTCATTACAATTACATTAACTAGATGACTTTAAATTAGGGAGCGAAAGAACGTAACAGACATGTAAAATTGTGTTTTCATATCTATAAAATGATATCGTTTATTTTATACTAGACATATAAACATATTAGCATCTCATATAACAGGAGACATGTCACAACATCACAGACATGTTTGCAAAAACAGTAGAGAGACACAGCGCATACAGACTGATAAAATGTTTTGTCAGATCATCCTGTCTTGCCATGACAGTGCTCCGGCAGGTGAGACGACCCAGTCTTTAATTAGATTGCGCTGTTCCTTTCCTAGCTTGGACGCGGTGTTGGGGTTAACAGGTACAACGTTAATGTCAGGAAGGTTGTGGCCCTCTCGCCAACCTCCAGGCACAAAGTTGTTGTTGGCTGTCTCGGGACGATCCAGCTGCATGTTCTGTAGCGCTGGGTAGCGTGTCCTCATGAGGTTGTGCAGAACCATGCACGCCTTGACGATGAGCTTCACGTTGGAGGGGTGGTGCTGCATAGTCGTCAGGAGCACTTGGAAGCGGTTGGCTAGAATGCCAAAGGCATTCTCCACCACTCTCCTAGCTCGGGAAAGCCGGTAGTTGAAGAGTCGCTCGTCATTGGTCAAGCCCCTCTTGCCATACGGCTTCATCATGGTCGGCCGCAGGGCAAAGGCGTCGTCACCGATCAGAAAATACGGCACATCCTTCTGGCCGTCGACGAGCGGTTCAGGGTTCGGAAAGCCAATGGTGCCACCTTCTGTGCACGCCTTCAGCTCGGAGGCTTTGTAGATCTGGGCATCGGACACGGAGCCCATACCGCCAATATCTGCCCAGATAAATTTGTAATCCGCATCTACAAGCACCAACAGGACCACGGAGAAAAAGCCCTTGTAGTTGTAGTAGAGCGACCCACTCTTTGGAGGGCACCGGCAGGCGATGTGCTTCCCATCCAGAGCGCCACAGGTATGGGGGAAGTTCCACCTCTCTGAAAAGAGGTCCGCGACGGCACGCCACCCTTCTGGAGTCGTCGGACACGTCATGACCTCGGCCATGTACTCGTCGACGATGGCCTTACAGACTTCACGCACTATCAGCGACTGTGTGTTGTGGGGCACCCTCCACCCAAACTTCATGGAGGAGTATTTTGTGCCAGATGCCAGGTGCCGCAGAGTAAGTGCTATTTTCAGCGCCGGGTCGAGCGGCACCCTGAATGTGGTCCGTTTTTTTGCGATCCTGGGTCCCACTCGCGCCACAATCTCGTCAAACAATTGGGGAGGCAGCCGCATGAAGTTCACAAACGACGCGGTGTCCTCGCTGCGGAGCTCGACCATGAGCTTGTCGAACAAGCCAAACTGTGGCCGCCTCCCAATCCAGGGTCTGACCCACACTGATCGTCGCCGCCGCTCCCTCCTCCTTCGTCTCTCGATACGGGACGCCAGAAGAACCATGAGGAGTAGAGTAAGCTCATGGTGATAAAGGGCAACTCTGTAGAAAAGCTGGAACTGTACTTGCAGTGCCTGGGCATCCATCCTGTATGAGCAGCAGAGCAGGAATGACCGAAGGAATGACGTGGGTCGGCTTTATATACTGAGACCATAGGTCGGGCATACGCCGCCATACGCTTCGCATACGCCTCTGATACGCTTTTCATACGCAATGCGTAGGTTCTGCGTACGCTGCATATGCCCGAGATACGCCCGTGACGCAAGTTGAGCGTACGAGTAGCGTATGCCGGCGTACCCCTAGCGTACCCCCAGCGTACGAGGAGCGTATGCCGGCGTATGAGCCTCATAGGTCGAGATTTTTTTAGCATGCACAAAAAAATTATCCAGGAGCTGGCCCAGGGAGGCCCGCCTCCTTGGCGCCCCCGCCTCACGACGTCCACCCGCTATACTGGCGGTACACGAGGCACGGACTATACCCCACCCAGCAGGCCGGCTCCGCGGCCCGCCTGCCGCCTACCGCCTGCCCTGCGACCGCCTCCGCCGCCGAGGCGGTTCGGGACATCCTCGACTCCGCCGAGGCGCAGAACACTACCCGATTAAAAGGTATCCCAGCAGGGTATATATTTCCATACGACCTCATCGAGAAGGGGCCGGTGGGGAACGCACTAAAAAGGGGCGAGGCTTCCATGGACGAATACAACAACGCCCTCCGGATGCTGGAGTCCCACCCGGCCTTCCCCTCCGACTCCATCCCCGGCCCCCTGTACCAAAACCTCACAGTGCAGCGAGACTGTGCTACCCATCCGTGGCCGACCGTCCGACGGTACTCGGAAACCATATTCGCCTGGATCGCGGACGGCCGGCCGGCTCCCGGACGGCTAGCACGACCCAGTCGCCATCAACTCAGTGCGGCTGGACGTTATAACCGCCCCCGAGACTGCACCTGGGAACTCCCGAGCTGCCGCTCCCCACGCCGCACCCTCCCGCCCGGCCGCCCCCCCCAGACCCGACCAACCAACTCCGACCCGTGCATGCCATACACCCGAGAAGCCTACGGCATCCCCTGCCCCGCATGGAACAGGGACCCCGCCTCATGTGACCTCGCCCCGGCCGACGAGGCGCACGGGGACCAAGACGCCAGGAGGAGGCACACCTGCGCATATTGCGCCAATGTGCGCCGTATCCTCACCGTACACAGTGAGGCGGTGTGCTTCACAAAACGCACCCTGGAGCGCGCCTCAGCCGCCCCGCCATCACCTCGCCGGATTTTTAGTCCGGCGGCGGCCACCCACGGCGCAGGCCTGGGCCCCGCCCCCCCTCCAGCCCAGCCAGCATCCCGCCTGGAGGACCCCCCCCAAACCACGGTCGCTAACCCCACCCCCACACCTGCCGCCACCCAGAAGGCCGAGCACCCGACCCCCTCCCTAGGCCGGAAGTCACCTCGCCGCCCTCCCGACCACAACAACCACCACCCCGCCCGCGCCAACCGCCACTCTCTCATCTCACCGCCATCCCCCCCCCCCGTCCTAGCCGCTTACCACCACAACCACCACCCTGTCCGCTCGCCTCCCCTCACATCTAGCCGCGGCGCTTGCCGCAGGCCTCACATCTCAGCCGCCCTCCTCCACCCCCGATAGGCTCTCCGCCGTATCTCAAATCTCTGCGGCCCCTCACATCTCTGCCGATCACATCTCTGCCGCTGCCAGCACCACCCCTCACATCTCTGCCGCCCACGTCTCTGCCGCCGCCAGCACCGCTGACAGCCGCCCCCGCCACCGCGGCCCCCCTCCTGGCGACATTGCCAGCACCGCTGACGGCTGCCCCCGCCATCGCCCCTGCACCCGCCGCCCCCCTCCCCGGCGACACTGCCTACCTCCTCCACCACCGGTCTCCAACACCACCGCGCCCACCTCGCCTTGCCCTCTTCCCCCCACAAATTTGACCTCTCCGCCCCACCGCACCTCCTCCCCCCGCTCTTCCTCTGACCTCCCCTCCCCCCCCTCCCACCCTGGAGCCGCCACCCCACCTTCTCACGGGCCTACCAGACCCTCCGTGCTGCGGCCCTCCCTAACTTTTTGGCCACCCCCGATAGGCTCTCTGCCGTATCTCATATCTCTGCCGCCCCTCACATCTCTGCCGCTGCCAGCACCACCCCTCACATCTCTGCCTCCCACGTCTCTGCCGCCGCCAGCACCGCTGACAGCCGCCCCCGCCACCGCCACCGAGGCCCCCTTCCTGGCGACATTGCCAGCACCGCTGACGGCCGCCCCCTCCATCGCCCCGGCACCCGCCGCCCCCGAGGCCCGAGGCCCGGCGACACTGCCTACCTCCTCCACCTCCCTGGCCTCCAACCCCAAGGCGCCCACCTCGCCTCGCCCTCTTCCCCCCATGAATTTGACCTCTCCCGCCCCCCCCGCACTTCCTCCCCCACTCCCCCGCCCTCCCCTCCCCCTTCCCCCCTCCCATCTTCTCCCGGGCCCACCAGACCCTCAGTGCTGCGGGCCTCCCTAACTTTTTGGACGCCCGCATCCCCCTCCCCTCAGGCCTCCACATCCCCGCCTGGCGAAGCCGGCTCCGAGAGCACCCCGACAAGGACCTTGTCGACCTCCTGGAGTTCGGCTTCCCCGCAAATTACCCAATCCCCACAAATTACTCTGCCAGCACCCCTCCCCACCCCACCTTCACCAACCACAGGTCCACCTCCGGGACTTCATAACCACCGAGCTCGCCCACGGCACCCTTGCAGGCCCCTTCCTTGCCCCCCTCCCCCCCCTTCACCCCCTGGGCCCAGGTCTCCCCCATGATGACCCGGCCCAAACCCCGGTAAGAGGCGGGTCATCGTCGACCTTTCCTACCCTCCCGGGGGCAGCGTGAATGCCGGGAAAACCCGCCGCGAGTACCTGGGTAGGCCCCACACCTACAGGCTCCCCTCCGTGGCCGACGTGGGCAGCCGCCTCATCGGAGAGGGCACCGGGGCCTACACCTGGACCGCAGACATATCCAGGGCCTACCCCCTCTCATGCCCCTTATATGGGATTGCCTTTGAGGGGGCCACCTACGTTGACCTCGCCCTCCCTTTCGGCTGCCGCTCCTCGGGTGCCGCCTGCGTGAGGGTGACCGCTGCAGTTGCTTGGATCCTCCCGCACGAGGGCTTCCACTCCCTCGTCTACGTCGATGACTTTGTTGGATGTGAACTCACCTACCTGAGGGCCAAGCCTTCGACGGTTTCATCGCCCTCGTCGGCGCCCTCGGCCTGGAGGTCGCCTCAGGAAAGTGCCACCCATCCCGGCGGTGTGGGTCTCCTGGCTGGGTTTCGCCATCGATAGCGAAGCCATGACCATCCGCATCGCCCCCGACAAAGTCGACGAGCTCGTCCCCGACTGCGAGGTCCGAGTCACCCAGCCCACCCTCGGGCGCCAGGAGCTGCAAAGCATCCTCGACCACCTCAACCACGTTGGCAGCTGCGTTCTTCCCGCGAGGAAGTTCATGGCCCTTCTCCTCACGGCCCTGCACAGCTGCCACAGGTTCACCACCATCACCCTCGGGGACGATGCCCACCGGGACCTCGCGTGGTTCGCGGCCTACAGGCGCGCCTCCAACGGCCTCCATCTCCTCCGCGCGCCCGGGACCCGGAGGATCATCATAGAGTGTGACTCCTGCCTGACCAGGGGTGGAGCCTACTCCCCCTCGCGCTACTATGCCCGAGGGTACTCCTAGGCGTTCCGGGCCCGCTTCCCGAGAATCCACGAGCTCGAGGCGGTCAATCTGGTTGTCGCACTCCGCGCCCTCCTCCCAGCTGACGTCGCGGCGGCCAACCTTGTCGTGAACACCGACAACATGGCCTCCGCCGCCTCCCTCGACTCGGGGCGGCCCCAGGACCCCACCCTCGGGACCTGCGCCCGGGAGCTCTGGCTCATGGCTGCCGAGGCCTGCTTCGAGCTCACCATCATCCACAAGCCCGGGGCCGACCTCGTCCTCGCTGACACCCTCACCTCCCTGGACGCGGGGGGGGGGGGGGGCGTGGCCTGAGACGAGGTCGCCCGCCTCGGGCTTGTGTGCACCTACACCGACAACGACGAGTTCCCATATAACCCGGGCCTCTAACTGCGCCTCACCCTGCGGAGCTCAAAGACCATTGCGTTGCCCTCGGGGACGGTGGCCCTCTTCATCCCTGCCTCACCGGGCCACCCTCTCTGCCCCGTGGTGGCCTGGGCCGCCTCCGTCGCCCTCGTGCCTGCCGACCCCGCCTTCATACTGCCCTCGGGCCGCCCCCTGGAGCCTCGGACAGTCTGCCATCCTGCGAGGCGCGCTCACGGCCCTCGGGGTGCCCGCCCCCGACGGGTACACCCTCCACCGCCACCGCCGGGGGGCGGCCCAGGCATGCCAACGCGCCTGCGATGCGGGGATATAATGGAGCAGGCCACCTGGACCTCGGCCGCGGTCCACACATACATCCCCCGCATCGCCGCCCCTCGAGCCCTCTCCTCTGTTTTGGTGGAGGGCTCTTCGGGGCGCCTCCCTCCCACTTGACTTTACTCCTTATTGACTTTTTATCCATTGACATTGCTCTATTGATTACATCCTGACTGACATTGCTGTATCGATTACATCCTTATTGACCTTGATTGATTATTGTTAATCATTACTATATTAATTAACATTGCTGCACTGATCTTCTCTGAATAAAGTGCTTTTATTCAAACTCCTGCCTTTCTCTCCTCCTTCATCACGTATGTCATAATGCTCGCATTGCGTTTGATTCGTGGCGAGGGAGGAGGATCCCCCCACCTCTCCCCCCCCCCCCCCGCGACCGTTGGGTCGCTGACATAATGCCCCCCCCCTTCTCTCGGCCCTTATAACCGGCAGCCTAGCTGCTCCTAGTCACTCGCCTCCACTCACCCTCCTGGCACGGATACTATTTTTCTCCACATCCTACCCATACTTCTACTCTTTCTCTACCTTATAGGGTGGAGGGCTCTTCGGGGCGCCTCCCTCCTAGTTGACTTTACTCCTTATTGACTTTTTATCCATTGACATTGCTCTATTGATTACATCCTGACTGACATTGCTGTATCGATTACATCCTTATTGACCTTGATTGATTATTGTTCATCCACCTCGCCTCCACTCACCCTCGTTGCACGGACACCATTTTTCTTCTTTGGCTCCACTCAGCCTCACTGCTGCCTCACTGCTGCCTCCACCCCTCCGCACTCTCACCCCCGGGACCTACCACGCAGCTATGCCCGCAGCCGCACGAGGCCGGGGCCGCCCCGCCGGCCGCCGGGGAGCACGTCGGGGGAGGAGGGGGCCTCTGCGACCTCGTCCACCCCCACCCTCCAGTCGGAGGCCACCTCGTGGGCTACCTCAGTGGACACCCAAACCCAGGCCATGGAGCGCTCGTGGAGGTGATGACACACACGCCTCCCCGGACGCCCGCCCAGGCCCTGCCTCCAACCTCAGCAGCCGCCTCGCCGACATCATCCAGGAGCTGGCCCAGGGAGGCTCTTCCCCGGCCCCGGCCCGCCTCCTTGACACCCCTGCGACCCCGCCTCACCACGTCCACCCGCTATACCAGCGGTAAACGAGGCATGGACTCCCAGCAGGCTACATATTTCCACACAACCTCATCGAGAGGGGGCCGGAGCGGAAGGCTCGAGGCGAGGCCTCCATGGAGGAGTACAACCTCACCCTCCGGATGCTGGAGTCTCATCCAGCTTTCCCCTCCGACTTCATCCTGGGCCTCCTCCATCACGACCTAACGGTGCAGCGGGACTGTGTAACGCATCCGTGGCCGACCGTCCGACAGTACTCGGAAACCATATTCGCCTGGATCACGGACGGCCGGCACGACCGAGTCGCCATCAACTCAGTGCGGATGGACGTGATAACCGCCCCCGTGACTGCACCTGGGAGCTCCCGAGCTGCCGCCCCCCCGCACCCCACCCTCCCGCCCCCCAGACCCGACCAACCACCACTGACCCGCGCACCCCATATACCTGAGAGGCCTACATCCCCTGCCCCGCATGGAACAGGGACCCCACCTCATGCGACCGGCTGGAGGGCGTCGGATTATTAGCTACCATTGTAGACATAAGCGATGGAATATTTAATGATGCTCTGTGTAACCCGATGTGGGTAGATACACCCTGAAAACTGATTTTTTCAAATCAGTTATTTCCATTGTTTGACATCTGTAATGTGTACCATAAATCTCTATATATATAAATGTTATAATTAAATATTCCAAATTATTGAAAACAACCATCTTTCGTGTAACGTTTGGAAAAGTATTCGGTTGACCAGGGACATGGGTTATTTTATCTTGCAGATTAGGTACGCAGGACACCGCAAAACAAACACAACGAGAAGTGAAGTCTCGGGGCCCCGCGTTCTGCGCCAGGAGCTCGCAGATCGAACATGTCGCGATCATGTTTTTAAAAATTGTTATTGTTGCTACAGCCGTGAACCAATGTAGTCGCGCACACTTTTCCTTTCTTAGACAAACATCAGTTCCTGTTGTTTGTCTGGAGGAGCTGTGAAGTGGGTGAGACTACTCGTCCTGTGGCAATTGCGGGCTTGGGCCGATTAGCCCGCATTCAGAAATGTGGGCTACTCGCTGAGACAGACCCGCATTTGCCATTTGTGGGGCCGTGTTCCCTGCTGTAACGTGTTGCTAGGAGATGTCAATTGTGACTCTCCTAGCAATGGTGGGAGGTTGAGCGCTCGGGCTCAGACCCATCGGACATGTTTTTGCACACTCTGATGTTTTAGACGAGATTCAGGCTGATATTGTCAGAATTCGGAAGTGTTTTAAAGTAAACATGATGGGAAGGGACATATTTATGAGTATTTGCCATTATTAGAGAACCGGATTGTATTAGGAGGGTAAGAATAAAGCCATGAGCTCTTAAAAAGTAATCGGAACGTTGCTTGCATTCTTTACTATTCTCCAGTCTTTACGTATATTAACCGCTATGGTCAACTTGATAGTGATATTCGATTGTTTTATATGTAATTAAGGCCTTATGAAGCCGATCCACCCTTCTGTGGGGATAGTAATAGACATCTTAACATAATTAAAGTAGTGATATTTGGCTGAAAGTAAGACATTAACATAGGCTGACTATCAGTGACAGCGGCAGCACCACAGAGAGTGTCTGCTTAGTTCTGGATTAATTAAAGTATATTAACTCACACCAAATGGCAGGGAGGAGAGCCAGTTAGTTGAAATAATATGTAACTTCTTTGTTATATAAATGCATGGGAGGGACAAAACCGTATTTCTATGATACTCTGGCTGGTCGCCCTTAGCCCGGGAATTACACCGACGGAGGTCTACCTGCAGACGAGACGAGAGGCGGCGGCAGCCCGCAGCAGGCCCAGGAAATTCACATGGAAATAATTATATAAATTGACACGTAGTCTCGCCTTAGGCGGGGGCGAAATAGCGGAACGTTTAAATATATATATATTATATATAGAGAGCACAATGTGGATGGATCAATTATATCCGCTGTAGGCTATTAGAGGGGTATCTCACATTTTTCTACAGGCCATATCACACATAAAAAAACAATCACATTCTTGTCAGCTTGTTGTATACACTCACGCGCTGCTCTACCTATATTTACTAGGTTTTACTGATGTAAACATTCATGATCTGTAATTTGATTACTCAATTCATGTAGTTTTCAATTCTTTCATTAATGAAACATACCTAGTTTAAATTCGTGTATGAAGATAACCATCCATATCAAATGATCTCACTGAAAAACCTAAAAAGTCCACCTCAAAATAAACATTTAAAAGGTCCAGAGGAAAAGATATGTAGAAGTTATTTCCATTAAAACAGTTCAATAATTAACAAAAGTCAGAAATATTATATGAAATTAATTATTCATGAAAGAATAAAATTATCTCATTCATTTCAACACCGTAGTAGTTTGTTATTTGATGAAATAAATATCCTTACCAAGAAAAAGAAATAACCCCTTGCATTACAATCTCCATCAATACTAAACACATTTTTTTGGGCAAACATAGAATTATATTCCAGTGACATTCTCATCGTCACAAACATTTATTTCTTGTGCGACGGATGTATTACGATCATGGCATTAAATAAAATTATCCTAATGGGCTAGTACCACTAGCTTGTCAGTGTTTCTAAGTACTTGGTGTCAAAACGGCTCTTGTAGTTCTTAGCCATGTAGATAAAGAAGGTAAGGGCCTCCTTCTCCACAACAGGAATCGTCTTGAAATGCCTCGCCACCGTCTGTAAGAGAAACCAACCCAATTAAATATTTAATGAAAATATAATTACAACACTATGCATGGCATGTATATATTTTTTAAAGAAATATCTATACGTGGCTTTTACTTCTGGGGAATATCTTATATTTGAGTGTTCCCGGATGTTAATCAGTATTTCAATGCCTATAATGGACTTCATTTTACCACAATATTTAAAGACCACAGAAGAAAAGAATCAATGTGAAGTAGGCTCTTGCAAAACTAATGCTAAAATTACAACTTACATCTGCTAATTGCGCTTTATTTAAGCCTGGCCTGGTCTGGAGTTTGTAATGTCGCTTGTAGCGCCTCAGTGTGTTGACGGGCATCTGGAAGAAGTCAATTTCAGGGACTTCGAAGTCAAACTCTGCATACTCCGCATCAGCTTCACTGTCCTTCCGCTTCCGTTTCGACCTCAAATTCTGAATCATGTTTTTGTGTGCATCGCAAATATAGATGTGATGTACCTATAAATAAGAACATCAGTTGATTATTTGAAAAAATGTTAGATTAGTAGCTGGCAAATATCAAATGTGTAAACATTCAAAGAACAATGTTCACAATACGAGTCTTCCAAGATACTGAAGCTGGGACCGAGCAGGCCTCCAATCAGGCTCCAGACTAGGTTAGGGTAGGGAAGAAGCACACTACATCAATCCAAAATCTGAAACTGATGCATACTGCATACACATTGGTCAGAGTGTGTCTGGTGAACTAGTCAGGTTGCAGCGGGCCCAGCTGCCTGCTCTAATGGGTGTCTGGGAGGTTACTAATTATGTCAAGGTGTGGGTAACCAAAACACTCTGTAGCTGGTCAGGGAAATCGTGAGCACATATACAGGAGGTGGTATTATCTAATGTCTAATATTGTTTACGTCAATTTCACTCCAATCTATATTTTAAAACGATGTATGACTACTACCAAATTTGTTATCGGGAACAATGTACTTATAAATTCAAAGTAGTTTAAGACAAGGGCCTACAGAGAAAGCTCAGACTGAAAGGAAAACATACCGGACATATATACACACCAGGTCCCAGCTTCAGCCCCTTTTCCAGGACCAACACACAAACTTGGGAGTGTATTACAGCAAACATGGGTTTTTATTAATGATTAATTATGCATAGGATTCTTTTTGTTAAACTGATAATATTTTAAAAGATTAAATCTCCCGCACCTATACCAAATTAATGTGTCGAACTAAGCAATTGGTTGTGTAAACAGACAAATGAAGCATTATTTTTAGAATATAATTCTATCAGTAGATACTCCCATACCCATGACCAAATACAAATACAATTTAGCGCCATAAGGACTTTAAAGTTGCATGGTCCGATGAAATATCATTTTGTCAAAATTAGAACAACTACTTACATTTGATCCCATATATCCAACTTAGATACTGGTGTTTTAGCTAATGATTTGGGACAGCATATACAGAATAACCACTGAATTTATAAGCTCACCCCTTTAGACACTCACTTTCAAACACCCATTATGCAGGGAGGCCATTAACCAACTAGGGCAATCTCGTGACCTCATTACCCTCCCCCCCCCCCCCCACCAAGTAGGCCTACTGTGCAGGGCCAGAGAGGGGAAGGGGAAATGAGGGGTGGGTGCATGCATGGGTGGGTGCATGCGTGTGTGTGTGCATGCATGCATGCATGCCTGCCTGCCTGTCTGTCTGTCTGTCTGCCTGCCTGTCTGTTTCCTGACCTGACTTTACAGAGACACAGAGACAGACATACACACACATACATACATATACACAGACATACACATACAAGACATACACACACAGACATACACAACAGACAGACACACACACAGACACACACAATCATGCACACACCTGACATACACCCCACCTGACTTTGCAGAGAGAGACACACACACACACAGACAGAGACACATAGACAGATGCACACAGACAGTTTGTTGTTTGTATGTTGTTTTGGTCGTAATGCTTGCATCGCGCTTGATTCGCAGTGAAGGAGGAGTACCCCCCTCTCCCCCTGCCGCTGGCCGTTGGGGTTGCATAACACCCCCCTTCTCCTTTTCCCCCTCATAAGCTGCCTCCCAGCCGTCCCTCTCCACTCCGCCTCCTACCCCTGCCAGATACACCAATTTATTTGGCTCGGCGCCTCCTGCCGCGCTGCCTCCATGACCCGCCGGCCTACGCCAGTCATGCCGTGCACACGAGGTCGCCGGGCCGCCCGCGCATCCAGGAGAGCCACGCTGCCGTCGTCCACAGCAGATGCCGCCTCCGCGATCTCTGCCACCCCCTCCCCCCGGCCTGCCGCTCAGTAGGAGGCCCCGGACCGGGTGCCGACAGCCGATGAACGCATCGACTCCAACTCCCGTGCCCTGCAGCACCTCACCGGACTCGTGGAGAGCCTCCTCCAGGGGGCGGCCCCGGCCCCCGTGCCGATGCCCGCCCCCCCGGCCTCCCTCAGTACTGGAGCACCTGGCAGACTTTGTGGGCTGTCCCGCGACGCCGCAGGCGCTGCCCCCACGACACAACGGCAGCTGGCCGCCCCACCCCCGGCGGCCCCAGACGTCCACCCCATTTACCTCCGGCACATGAGACGGGGAGCCTCCGCGACCCAGACGGCCGCATCCCGGACCCTGCTCACCTCCGCCGCCGATCACAGCCCCACCTCGACGGGCGAGGCGGTCCGCGAGACCTTGGAGTCTGCCGAGGCGCAGAATACCGGACGTCGTAGAGGTATTCCCCCGGGTTACGTCTTCCCCCACGACCTCAGTGACCGCAGCCCCGAGGGGAAGGCGGTCAAGAGGGGGGAAGCCACCCTCAAGGAGTACAACTTAGCACTCAGGATGCTCGAGTCCCACCCCGCCTTCCCCTCGCACTCCATCCCGGGCCTCCTCCACCATAACCTCACGGTGGAGCGTGACTGCGTGACGCATCCCTGGCCTACGGTTTGGCGATGGTCTGAGATGATCTTGGCGTGGGTGGCCGACGGCTGCCTCCCGGGCGGATGGCTCGACCATATCACCATCAACGCCGGCCACTTGGATGTCCTCAGCGCCCCCCCGACTTTCGTCTCGTCCACCAGGGCCACCACCTCACGATCCTCTGCGGCCGCCCTCCCGACGGCCGCCCCCCAGTCACGCGCCTCCCAGACCAACAGCAGAACTCCCTACAGCCAGGAAGCGTATGGGGTTCCTTGCTCGGCCTGGAACCGGCACCCCGCCTCGTGCGACCTCGCCCCCGCCGGTGAGGCGCATGGGGAGCAGGGCGCCCGGAGGCGCCACGCCTGCGCATACTGCGCCAACGTCAGGCGCATCCTGACAATGCACAGTGAGGCAGTCTGCAATACAAAGCGCCTCCGGGAACGAGCATCTGCCGCCCCCGCGATCCCCTCGGCGGATTTTTAGTCTGTCGGCGGCGAGCCGCCCACCCGGTACGGGCGAGGCGTGCACTAAGGGGGTCCGCCCCCACAGCCCACCCCCCCACGACGCAGCCCGAGCACTGCTCGCCCCCAGCAGCAACCCCCTCCCGGGAGGGCTCCTCACATCCCCCGACCAGACACCGCCATCAAAGACGTCAGCGTCAGACCTATGACGTAACGAGCCGCACCACCTCCAAACCGGCCGAGCCAATTAGCCGACAGGAAGTCCTCCGCCTCGCCACCGGTCGCCCGCCGGCCACCCTCCCCCGCCGACCTAATACCCGGGGGACGCCCCGCGCCGCAGGCTGTCATCTCGCACGGCCAATTACGTAACCCTCCCTCTCCCCGCCAGCACTGCTCCAACACCACCGCCCCCCTGCCTTTCCCCTCCAGCAGTGTTCCACCACCACCGCCCACTCCCCCCACGACGCCCCCCCGCCACCGCCGCCTCACGCCCTCCCCCGGCGACACCGCCTACCTCCACCATCTTCCCGGCCTTCCGCCATCCCCCGGCCCCGGCCATACCGCCTGCCTCCTCCACCCACCCGCCCCCAACCCTCCCCTATGGGGGCCGTTACCCTCCTCCACCACTGACTTCGCCCAACAGGAAGTTGATTATAGAGTTTCGGTGTGTTTCGGTAGCATTTTCTTTTTATTTGTTCTTTTTTAAGGACTGAGACATAAGACTGCGACTGGTGGGTAGCTGGAGTGGATAGGTTGTTTTCTTCTATTTGATTCTCTATTCTTTTTACTTTTTGCAAGGATTAAATTAAATTTAAGTACTTTGTCGACGAATTTCCGACGAAAGTGTCTTTTCTTAAGGGTTACATTAGTCTTTGACGTTGATATTGCTGTAATATTATAGTTTTATCGCCTGTCTGAAGCCTCGTGTCGCCGCTAGAATTGTTTTCATTTTCGGACTACTTTCGGTAATTTTCTTTAACCTTGGAGTAAATTGGAGCGTATTAATACATACGGAGAGACTTTTCACTTTTCTACTACGTTACAGGTAAATTCTATCGGTTGGATATAATTCTTTGACTCTATTTCTACCGCGCTTTACGCAACACACTAAATTTCCCATTGAACCGCTACAAGGAGGATTTCAATAGCGTGAAATATATTTGACTTGTGGTAAGTTAATATATTATTGAATATATTGTATTTAAATACACTTGTACTATACAATACACACTACACACTCACAATGCCTGTAACACGGTTAAAGGAGGATTCTTTACGTGAACAATTTGGGTTGTGGTTAGAAAATCAAATAGATTTGGGAATTTTGAGTGATGATTGTGATAAATTGGAAGCATGGACTAAGTTTATGGCAGATAGTATAGAGAACATAACTGAGAAAAATGAAGATAGGTTATTACAGGTTACTGAACGTGCTGAAGCTGACTATCAAAGAGAAGAACATAGAGCTAGTCTAGAACATAAAAGTAGTGAAACCAAAATAAGAGCTCTAAAAGCATATGGAAAGTCTGTGCCTATGCTAGATGGTACTGACAGAGGTGCATTAAGAGAGTGGGTAGATCTTATTGAGAGGATTGGGGTTCTTGCTGACGTGTCTGACTTAGATATAATTCGGTTTGCACTTTCTAATGCAACAGGCACACTGCATGAAGTGTTATTCACTGCTTTCACAGCTAAGGGTGCTAGGTCATGGAATGATATTAAAGAAGAAATTGCGAGAACTTTGTTAACTGCTGATGAGAAAACTCACTTAAAAAGTATAGTAATGACTCTGGTACAGAATGAGGGTGAGACAGTGGCAGCATATTGCCAACGGTTTAAAACTGCTGCAAGTAAGGGATGGAAACTACCTTCTGCTACCTTGGGGACTGACACCTTTGAAATTTTGCTATCAAGATTTCTTGATTCATTATTAGATGACAACACTATGTGGTACGTAGAAACCAATAGGCCTAAATCATTAGAGGAAGCTTTCACTCTTGCTATACTAAGTGATAGGTCTGTATTGAGACGCTCAATCAAGACTAACAGATTTAAATATGACTAGTCAGGTAGATAGTCTAAATTTTAATTCTTCTAAATTGTCGAAAAGGGTTCCTGCTGAGAAACTTCAGGCTAGTTCAGGTATAACAGAAGATACTCAGGCTCTAAAGTCGCTCCAGAACGAGTTGAAATCACTAAGAAAGTGTGTAGAACGCTTAACTGTTTCTGAGAATAAATGTACACGTGCAGAAATTCATTCAGTAAACGTTGCGCCAGTGTATGGTGGCAATTCTTATGCACCGAGCAGACGTCTTGAGTCGCCGCGCGTAAACGTAGCGCCGAAGGGTCAATTGGCTAGTACATCTAAAAATAAACTCAGTCCAGTCGGAGAGCACACAGTAAAGTATGCGCTGTCAAAGCAACAGCGAGGAAGCAATGGCAAAGCGACGCCGACTGCTCACACGCAGGCGTCGACGGCTACTAAAGTAGACCACGTGTATCAACCACAGACACAGCGTGCTAGTCGT
The DNA here is from genome assembly GCA_030323885.1 of Branchipolynoe longqiensis. Taxonomy (NCBI): domain Eukaryota; kingdom Metazoa; phylum Annelida; class Polychaeta; order Phyllodocida; family Polynoidae; genus Branchipolynoe; species Branchipolynoe longqiensis. Next base: position 31,566 of record JASIRB010002727.1, on the reverse strand, counting down.
AATACTTTGACTTGTTATGTATGTAATGAACCGCATTTAATGAGAAATTGTCCGCATTTGAAATTACTGCGTAGTAACGTTAGCTCTACTGCTTCGGGAAACTAAAAAGCGCACTTGATACTCGTCCGAATATTGCTATTGATTTTAATCAAGTAAAATTAACTGGTCTGGTAGACTCAGGTGCGGCTAAGAGTTTAATACATGTAAAAGCATTTAAAAAATTGTTAGATATTGGAATAGCACATAAACAATTGTATCCAGGTAGGAGGCTGAAATCAATCTCTGGTCATTTAATTCCAACTTTAGGTATAACTTATATTTCTATTTATAATAAGTTATGTCCTTTCTTTGTAGTTGAATCATTAGCTTTTGAATTATTAATTGGCACAGATATAATGGAAATGTGTAATGCTGAAATTTGTTACAGAAATAAATTTGTTTCCTTATGTGATATTGTACATCCATGGAGTAGTTTAGAATTAATTGATAGAAAAATGGCAGGAATAGTTCTAGAAGTAGACTATTGGAAAAAGCATTTTGCCTTGATATTTCCTGATTCTAATGATAAACTTAAAGCTATTAAGGTAATTGAGATGCATATAGACACAGGTGATGCATATCCAATAAATCAAAGACCTTATAGAATACCTTTAAGTAAATGACATATAGTTGAAAAAGAAGTAAATAAAATGTTAGATGAGGATATAATTGAAACAAGTTGTAGTCCTTGGGCTTCACCAGTTACTTTAGTGCCTAAGAAAGATGGTACTATACGTCTATGTGGTGACTACCGTAAATCAAATGCAGTAACTACTAAAGATGCTTATCCTTTACCCAGGATACAGGACATTTTTGATCAGTTGCACCAAAGAATGATGAAGGTAATTTTTGCAGAACATTTAGGTAAATGTTGTCTAATTTATTTAGATGATATTATTATTTATTCACCAGATGAGGAGAGTCATGAGAAAGATGTGACTACTATAATGACTATCTTGCAAAATAACAATATGACTATTAAAGAATCTAAATGTGAATTTGGTGTAAAAGAAGTAAAACTATTAGGTTACGTTGTATGTTCAGCAGGGCTGAAACCGGATCCTGAAAAAATAACTGCAATAAGAGATATGGCTTCACCGACAAGTAAAAAAGAAGTAAGACGATTGTTAGGATCGGCAGGATACTACAGACAATTAATTCCAAATTATGCTGATGTAGTTGCTCCAATAACTTATTTGACTAGTAATAAAAGTAGTTTTGAATGGACTATAGAATGTGAAATTGCATGGAATGAGTTGAAAACACTATTATTAGATTGTGTACTGTTGAAATTTCCTGATCCTTTTAAACCATATAAACTGTATACAGATGCTTCTGAGTACAGTTTAGGTGCTGTATTAGTTCAGGAAGATGAAAATGGAATAGACAGACCAGTGCATTTAATCAGTACTAGATTTTCTCCTGCTCAACGTAATTATCCTACTATAGAGAAAGAAGCATTTGCTATTATTTATGCTCTAGTAAAATTAAGACCTTACTTATACAGTGCAGAATTTACTATCTATACAGATCATGCTCCATTGAAATGTTTTTTCACTAAAGAAATTCGTAATACACGTATACAACGCTGGGCAGTATTATTAGCAGAATTTTCAGCTCCAATTGTTTATATGAAAGGTGTAGATAATGTCTGGGCTGATATGTTGTCTAGATTGAGACCTAATACTGAAGCAAAAGAACCAATAGAAATGTTTGCTTATGATTCACTTTTGGCTGAACAAGTAATTCATTTTGAACACTATGAACTGTCATATAATGATGTAATTAGTGAGCAGAAAAAAATGAAAGAGTATGCGTTAGGTGAGAATGAAGAAAAGAATTATTTGATAATGGATAATCTTCTTTATTCAACAGTAGCTCCTACTAAGAAAGATACGTATCCTAGACTAGTGTTAGCAAAAAAATACAGGAATTCTGTAATAAAAATAGCTCATACAGAGGTAGGTCATATGGCTATGTCTAAAACATTAAAACGATTACAGGAACATTTTCGTTGGCCTGGTATGGCTGGAGATGTCCATAGATTAATTACCAATTGTGCAAATTGTGTGGTTAACTGTAGTAAACGCACACGTGCGTATCCACAATCGATGCCATTGCCTAAGGCACCTGGTATGGTGATTGCTGCAGATCTATCTGGTCCATATCCAGTTAGTACTAGTGGTAATAGATATTTACTATCTATTATAGATCATTGTAGTGGTTGGGTTGAATATAAAACATTGCCAGATAAATCATCGAAGGGAATTTATGATTATATAATTAATGATTATATTCCTCACCATGCAATTCCTTGTATGTTTATTTCAGACAACGGGTTAGAATTTAAAAATAAATTGATTATAAATCATTTTAAAGAATTAGGGGTAGAAGTAAGGCATACGACACCTTATCATCCACAGTCAAATGGTATGGTGGAAAGATATCATAGGACTATAAAAGGCATATTGCGAAAATTAGTTAATTCTCGTGCTAACCTATTTGCCTAATGTGATATATGTGTATCGTACTGTACCTTCTGATAGCACTGGCTATTCACCTTTCTTTCTAACATATGGTAGACATCCAGGTACGAAGCATAGTTCTTTACTGTATCGATCGACGGGGAGGATTGATTCGAACTTAGCTTATCGTGTAGATGACTTATCTATAGCCCTAGCTAAAACTGTCAAAAATCGAAAAGAAAGTCGAAATTATAATGTTGCTCGCTTGAGGAAAAAGGCGAATGCAGTAAAACTAACTCCTGGTGATAAAGTAGTTTTGTTCATAAATGAATCTGGACCTTTGGAGAGGAAATACGATCCAGGTTACATAGTCGTTAGATCACGGGGTGCAGTTGTAACTGTAGTAGGCCCGAATAACGATCGTAAAGTTGTTAACCATGATAAAGTTAAATTAGTTGATTCTAAAATCATTTGGGATGATATTGCTCCACGATTAACTATAACTGAACGAAGGAAAGGTATTTCACAACCTTTGCCTTTCGATCCAATTATTTCTGATCAAAATCGACGCACTAATGAATTGTTAGTGAATAAAACAAAAATAGAACCTAAAGTATTACATTCGAGAGAAATTGGTACTGGGCCACTTACGCGACAGCAAATGCGGAGGGTAAATCCAATATTTGGTAGTATGACGTCAGATAAAAGAATTGACCAATCACAGCAAAGAACACTGCAGAAGGATCGGCGAATCCGCAGACGTCTGAGTGCTTCGGCTCATTCGCCAAAAACTTTCTTTGTTGCTGCGCCACTAATAAATAACGATTGCGCCATGCCTAACCATTGCGTTAATACGAAGCAAATATTAACAATAGCGCAAGTCGACAGCTCCAAAGCTAATCGACAGGGTTTTCGAGGTCTAGTCATAAGAAATATTTATGTTCCTTACTAAATTAGCGCCAAGATTAACGGGTTGTATCGTAAGTTACACCACTATTTAAGTTACTAAATACTGTTGTATTACAGACATGTGGTTGATGGTATTGACACCGTAGTAGCATTACTATAATAAAGTGAATTTGACACTTGTTGCTTACCAAATGCTACGGAGCATTTCGGGTGGATTGAGCAAAGGAAGTGGATGCTTTAGTAAAAAATGGTGCCATGTACTAATGTATTGTTATTCTATCGGGACATAGAGCGAAAAAAGTACACCGGTGGTGACTGAATGTCTTACTAACAAATAACAATTGCATTTATTTACCATTGACTTTTCTATTTATCTAGGTTAAGCTTTAGTACGCCTACCAATTACGGGGTGAGACGTAAAACAGGTGTTACTTAATACTTTGAGTTTAAACTGTTTGGCTACTGAGAACTAAATTTCGTCACTCTAAGGACTGAAATGTTATGTTCATAGAAACTAATACTATAGCACTTTCGCTAAGACTTTGAAGATGTTATGTTTGTGAAAGAGATAGATCTTGCATATGTAAGAATTGACATTATTAAAGCGGATAAAATTGCAAATAACCAATGATGTTATTTAATCCAATTTAGAACACACCATTGGATTTGTATTAACTTTTCTTAAGTACAAAAATCATTATTCATTGGCCGTGAAAAATCTAAAAACGCTTAAAATGGCACATTGACTTGCATTACCGTATTGATTCTATTAAATTCTCGCAGGCTAAAAAACTATTTTTCCATAAATATAGGTAATTTATCGAACCTGTACCTCTCGAGTGGGAGAAAAGACGGCTGTGTAAGGTCGATAGAGCAATTCTATTCGACGAGCGTAAACTTTTCGCGAGTATACGGTAAGGACGATAAGAATCGGCAGACGGGAGCCGGGAGTCAATTTCTTATCGGGTGTCGACGGCGACACGCGTGAAGCGATAAAGCTAAATTGTTTTGGCTTGTATGAAGCAGTAGTTACAGATAATTCACCGGCGCGTGAAGCGTAATTAGACATAACATGATTAACATGATCGATTTGTCTTAAAATGTCGCTAATCTTCGTTGTGGTTGACGGGGGTTACACAGAAGCATTTCGTCATTGACTGGAACTGTGATAAGGTTCAGGTCTTATGTTTTTGTACTGATAAATGCATAACTCGATGACTAAGATAGTTAGAGGCATAAACTAACATACTTAGGACATCTAAAGTATCTATTCTATATTGTTATATGTATTACAATACAGAGAAGTTGATTTAACATTATGAAATAAGACATTTAAATTAACTTGTTAAAACATTTTTTATTTTTCCATAAGAAATTTATTCTATATGTTCATATTACTTAATAATTTGATATATATTATAAAAGTAATTATTTGTTTAACAATAAAACTAAATAATGTTCTTGATTGTGATTCATATGGATGAAAAACCTAAACAGAAAGTTGATACTTGTAAACTACAATTTGATTTAAATTACTTTCTGATCCATATGTTCCAGGCTGATAAATCTTCAGTGAAATTGGAGTAACTGAGTTACTATACAATGAAATAGGAGTAACTGTTAGTAATAATGATTGTTGAATTAATGTCAATAGTGAACTTGAACGTATAATACTTTTGTAGAAGTTCTATTCTATGTTGAACTTTTCAAAAATATTCCGCTAAGCAAAAACATTAGTTGAACTTCGGGAGATTTTAAGTAATGTCTGACGTGAAGATCTTTTTCATTCTGATTAAAATGATCTGCAAGATCCTTCCTATTTTTTGTCCTATTGTTTGCTGAGCGAGACATGATTTGCTTTCTACTACTTATCAAGTGGAGAAGATACCTGGTGAGGCAACAGAAATACCTAGGGTATTGAATGAACTAAATTATTTTTTACAAAAGCGACTGTTCGTTGGGAGGTCAGCTAAAATATCATAGGGATTTCACAATTTAAAAAAAAAAATGTTATGTTAACTTAACAAGAGCAAGATGATCAGATCTGAAGCTATGAGTTAAACTGATATATGGGTCGTTCTCAGAAGTTGTGTACCAATAGTGTGACATCAGTACCACAAAATCAAAATGCTGCTAAAGTCCTATAAGCAAGTTTCCTCAATGTGTATGTCCTTTTGCATCTGAATAATTGAAAATAAACATATTCTGGCATTTTTAAGTAGGTCAAATGATGCTCACACCCAATAAATAGCAGTATAGCATGGAAACCAATCTGACTCCAAAATCAAATATTTTCCACACAAAACTTGACATTTTTAGGACATTTCACATGCCACTTGCTTTATAAACAGTAGTAATAATAATTTGAAACCTCATTGCTATGGTTTTGTCTTATTTGTGAATATTAAAGAGAAAAGCAAGAAAATATTAGCAGAGTAACAGATTAGCAGAGTAACAAAGTGGAAACAACAATTTTACACAAATGTTCGGCTCAAATTTCAATGTTAAGGGGCAATTTCAGGATTTATCTTTTACTATACCATAACTGGGTCCATGCATAGTGTCAAATGGTGAAAATAGTTCCTGTACTGTATCTGTACTCAGTGTTTGATACAGAGTTTCATAGTACTTGCAAGTGGAAACGAAATGTTACGATGTTAATGACTCCAGAAAATGTTAACTATTTCATAATTAAAATTTTTTTTTAGAAATAAATGTCTTCAACTTAATGAAGACATTGTATATGACCATTTGAAGTGAAATGAGCTGTTGTTCAGAGGTTTTCATTAAGTTTGTGACACTTTATTTTCAATGCTGTTGACAATGTCACAAATTAGTCACAAATTAGTGATGTATTCATTTACAAAAGTATAGAATATAATCTATGAGGTTATAGATTTAAATTTAAATTTTAAAATACTCAAAATAATATTATTGAATATAAAACATAAAATTGATATATTGTATCAGTGATTTCTATGTAAAAGAAGAAGGAAGTCATCCGTTGCCTTCTACGAACTATAGGATCACCAGACCTGAAACATTGACATCAGTACGAACAGTCAACTATGCTCAGTGTGCGAGAAGCTGCAGCATATACTGATGGTCACTATGTTCGCAACAGAGTTCGGTAGGAACTTTGGCATATGTGACTGAGTCAATGATTTCGCGTCAGCAGTATGAGGAACAATGCTAGGTTCACGAGAACTAAAGCATATGCTGACCAGTGTTTCTATTAGTCTTCGAGAAGATTTCAGCAATAATATTGACATTCGATGAACTTCGTATGTAGCACTATCAACACGTAGCAGTTCTGGAGAACTGTACCATAAGCTGATCGTCAATATGTTCGCAACAGAGTTCGGCAGGAACTTTGGCATATGTGACTGAGTCGAGGATTTCGCTACAGCAATGTGATGGACAATGCTAAAGTTCATTTAGAACTAACGCATATGCTGCTAGTGACTGGATTGTGTTGGTGATATTAAGCAACGCAGACGGACGAGTTCACATAGAACTAACACAGAGACAGTTATATTCAATATAAATTCGTCGTTTCATGGTAGAAACGCCTTAACATCGATGATCGACATCAACAAATACAGAACATTCGAACATTACTATTTAATAGGTTAAACTTGAGCAAAAGCATGTAAATCTATTATTATTTAATGATATGGATAAGTATTATGATTTTGAAGTTCAAAAAGAACCACTGTCATTGCTTTGTTTACATTATGCCGCCAAGTTACGCTATCGTATATGTTGAATTTCTATTGACGTGATTATATTGTTAATACTGATAATTGATGCTTTATTCTTGTACAGGAGCTACAAAAACAAATATTGATTCATCTTTTGCCATTATTTCGAGATAAAACGACTTAAAATTGGTGAACTCGAAGATTTTGGTCTAAATTTGCAAGAAAATAGTCCCTGAAACTAGGTCATCGATTCAAACCGCTTAGGCCTTGTTTTCTCATTGACTTGAGTTCCGCAATGTTATTCCTATGGAAACCTGTCGATCAACCATGCGTCTACCATCAACGTCCCAGGTCTTCTACGAGTTTAGCATTCGGTAAAACAAAATGCCTTGTAAGAGCGTATCGATGTGAAGGGTTGACAGCAAATACCAAATCCGATTAAGCACTAATGTAAGGTCGATGCTAAGTGACTGGAGTGTGCCTTAGAATCGTTGCGGAACGACCTCTAAACCGTCACAAAACTGAAAAATGCTCGGAATAAGCTAAAAATGATGGCAAATGAATCGTATGCTTCTTGAGACATCATATATGTTATCAGAGGGGTAAAATAAGACTTGAAACATAGTTAAAATTTAAATTATAAAAATAAAATATAGAATTATTTGATTAAATAACATAAAAAAATAAATTTAATTAAAATTTTCGGGTTTTGTTTTTTTTTGCTCTCAAAGTCAGATGTACCTCATCTATTAGCGCGACTATTTCAGACTCAATTTATTATTTAGGTTGATAGAAGATAAAAGTTTTAAAGATGACAACGTAGTACTGTGCACTTCTTTCTATACTGCTGGGCAGATGGTAAGAAGTGGAGGGGCGGAGTACGTTGTAAAATTGTCCGATTTAATACATGTGAACCGAGGGAAATTACTATAATAAATTGCAAACTGTCTATATAATGATAAGAGTTAAAATATAAAAACCCAAAGGCATATGAGGGATGTGTGAAATTGGTAAACTATTGTTCATTGAGTATAGAATTTGTATAATTGAATAGTCTTTAGAGGGAGTGTCACTTCCGAGTTTGACTAAGAACAGTCTTTGGAAGAGTCACCTCACATGCCCCCTCCCCCCCCCCCACATGGTATTGTTATGATCATTGACCACTGCATTGTATTCTAATTGGAGGATTAAGTCATGTGACCACTGCATTGTACTGTGATTGATGGATGGAATCATGTGACCACGGCCATCTTGGATCTTGAGAAAACCTATATAAGCCAATAAATTGAAGAGTCTCATTCTCTTACTTTCACTCTAACCCTGTTTCCTTCATTACCTGTAGTGCTTTCATTTGACCTATTTACACCACCCACACCACCAGCCGGCACGTTTACATCTCCATCATGACAACCGCGCCTCCTCCCCTCCCTCGCCCCAGCCCAGACCCCCCCTCCCACCCCCACCCCCCCCTCCCCCCTCAGCGACCTAGGCAAACCCATCGCCGACATCGTCGATCCTGACATACAGGACACCCTCTCCGCCGCCCCCTCCAGTGGCCCCTCCCCCCACGAATATGCCCCACCCTCCTCTCCATCTGGCCCCACCTCCCCGCCCCCGCTTGGGAGCGCTACCCAACCTTCTCCCGGGCCTACGACGCCCTCCGGTTCGCGAGCCTCCCTAATTTTTTGGCCGCCCGCATTCCCCTCCCCTCAGGTCTCCACATCCCTGCCTGGCACGCTCACCTCCACGATTACCACACCGCAGACCACGTCGACCTCCTTGAGTTTGGCTTCCCTGCCAATTACTCTGCTAGCACCCCACACCGCCCCACATACACCAACCACCGGGAGGACCCCGACTTCCACCCCCACCTCCGCGACTTCGTCGCCACCGATCTCGAACATGGTGCCCTCGCCGGCCCCTTCCACGCGTCCCACCCCTTCACCCCATGGGCCCAGGTCTCCCCCATGATGACCCGCCCCAAGTCCGATCCGGGCAAGAGGCAGGTCATCGTCGACATCTCATCCCCCCCGGGCTGCAGCGTCAATGCCGCCATCCCCAGGCGCGAGTTCCTAGGCAGACCCCACGCCTACAAGCTCCCCAGCGTTGCCGACGTGGGTCGCCGCCTCGTCGCAGAGGGCTCCAGAGCTTACACCTGGACGGCAGAAATATCCCGCGCCTACCGCCAGCTCTGGGCCGACCCTCTCTCTTGCTCCTTATACGGGATCACCCTCCACGGCACGACCTACGTCGACCTCGCCCTCCCCTTTGGCTGCCTCTCCTCCGGCGCGGCCTGCGTTCGAGTCACCTCCGGAGTCACCTGGGTCCTCCGCCGCGAGGGCTTCCATGCCCTTGTATACGTGGACGACTTTGTCGGGTGCGAGCGCACCTTCCTGAGGGCCCGCCAGGCCTTTGACTCCTTCATCACCCTCGTTCGGGCCCTCGGCCTGGAGGTCGCTCCGGGGAAGTGCCACCCCCGACGGTCTGCCTCACCTTGCTCAGCTTCGCCATAGACAGTGAGGCGATGTGACCATCTGCATCGCACCTGACAAAGTCGAAGCCTTATCCGTCACTGCGAGGCGCGGGCCGCCCACCCGACCCTCGGGCGCCGGGACCTGCAGCGTATCCTCGGGCGTCTCAACCACGTGGGCAGCTGTGTCCTCCCGGCGAGGAAATTCATGGCGCGCCTCCTCGCCGCCCACCGCACCTGCTACGGGGCCGCCTCCATCACCCTCGGGGATGACGCCCTCCGAGACCTCAGGTGGTGATCGAGTGGGACTCCTGTCTCACGGGCGGCGGGGCGTACTCAGCAACCCACTGCTACGACTGAGGGTACTCCTCGTCCTCCCGGGAGCGGTATCGCACTATCCACCAGCTCGAGGCCGTCAACCTCGTCGTTGCCCTCCGGCCCCTCCTCCCCCACGACGTCGTGGGGGCCACTGTTGTCATCAACACCGACAACCTGGCCTCCGCGGCCGCCCTTGACGCCAGACGGGCCCACGATGTGGCCCTCGGCACCTGCGCCCGCGAGCTCTGGCTCATGGCTGCCGAGGGCTCCTTCACCCTCGCCATCCTCCACAAGCCCAGGGCGGAGCTCGTCCTCACCGACTCCCTCAGCCGCACCCACCTCCCTGGGCCCTGCGACGAGGTTGCTCGGACCGAGGTGGCGCGCCTCGGGCTCACCTACCTCTACCCAGACCATGACGCCTTCCCCTACAATCCCGGCCTCTGATTGCAGGATACTCCACGTCTGAGGTCGCGGCCGTGGATGGACTCAGGATGGCCGCCCTCGCCCCGGCGACCTGGAGGAAACGTCGTCCCAGGCCAAGGGCTACGTCTCCTTTGCCTCAGCCTATGGCCGGGACCCTCTGGCCCCCACCGCCTTCGATGTCGTGGCCTCACGGCCGCCCTCTACGCACGCTCCATCGCCCCGCCTCCGTCCGCAACGACCTATCCGGGGCTCGCTCATGGGTCGATGCGGCCGGGGGTGACCCCACGGCCTATGGATCGCGTCTCGCCCGGGACGTTTGCCGAGGCGGGGAGCGCGCCTCCACCCACCTCCGGCGCCATGCGCCGCCTCTGCTCCCTCGCCGCCGTCGTCAACCACCTCGACAGCGCCGGACCCTCTGGTGTCGTCCCTCGGGCCGCCCTCCTCCTCGGGTACTACGGGATGCTGAGACAGTCCAGCCTCCTCTCTCCCAGCCCCGAGGGGTGGGGTGGCCCCCACACCATTACCCGCGCCGACGTCGCCACCGCCCCCGGTGGGCTCCGCATCACCATCAGGAGCTCCAAGACCATCGCGCTGCCCTCGGGGGCGGTTGCACTCTTCGTCCCCGCTACACCCGGATCCCGTCTCTGCCCGGTCACCGCATGGCGCGGCGCTGTGACTCTCGTCCCTGCCACCCCGTACGCCCCCGCCTCCATCCTGCCCTCGGGCCGCCCCCTCGACCCTCGGACCCTCACGGCAGTCCTCAGAGGCGCGCTACTCACACTTTCCGTCCCCGACAGCTACACGCTCTTTAGCTTGCGTCAGGGCGCGGCACAGGCCTGCCAGAGGGCGGGGGGTCCCCCTCAAGGGCATCATGGCCCAGGGCACCTGGACCTCGGGGGCGGTCCACGCATACCTCCCTCGCCTCGCCGCCTGTGTTGCCCCTCGAGCGCTCTCCTCTCTTTTGGCTGAGGGCTCTTCGGGGCCGATCCCCTAACATGACATTATCACATTCATTTCTTGCACTATATTATCCTTGTACATTTACCTCCCCACCATTGTACATTGCCCCACCCCACTTTACTTAATAAAGTGCGTTTCTTCCCACTCCTGCCTTGACTTCCTCCTTCGCTGTGCATCATGTCCTAGCAACATCTAAGGTCATATCAGGACGGGTACCGACTTGTGACAGTGCGCACTCATGGTGTCTTTATAGTGCTGTCCCACTGGGAAACCAGGCCACCAGCACCATGACCTAATATCCCACTCAGTCACATTATCCTGACACTGAGCACACCAATCCTTGCCCTGTCCTAATAATGCCAAGCACCTGGCTAGGAAGCAACAAATATCAATTTTAAGTCATTGGTTTGACTTGACCAGGGTTCAAACCTATGACCCCCATGATATACCAGCACGGACGCTCTAACTCATTCGGCCATCCCATCTGGTCGCGCACACAGACAGAGGCAGACACACACACATACACAGACATACACATACAGACATACATAGTCAGACATACATAGTCAGACAGACACAAGCACTATGCCACTAATCCATTCCCAGAATGTTTCATCCAAACAGAAAGACATACCTACAGCCCTGGCAGGTTCCAGGATTAGTAGGTCATCTCACATCACGTGGTGACCGCGAGATGACCATCTAGGTCATAGCCACAGGAGTTTTGGCAAGCTTGTCAAAATTATTCTGGGTTCTTTCAGCTCAAATTGCTTCAAAACTAGTCATTTTTCACCAAAATGACTCCAGACTAATGATTAGTAGCTCACAATGATCACTTTGATATATTTATCTAAAAAATAAGACAAAAATTCAAACGCCATCGGACCATGTAACTAGCTGCAATAATAAGTTGAATGGGTGTGTTGGGCAATGGTTGTTGGCGTTTTATGTCCTGGCAACATCTAAGGTCATATCAGGACAGAAATTGAATGGGAAACAACCTACTTACGCTGTGGTCTATGCTCAGCTTAAGCCTCCGTTGCTGCACTGTCTTCTGGATGCGCTTGCTGTAGCTTGCATTCCCTGCGGGTCGGGTGCACCTCAGGGTGTTATCCACAAGGCAGCACACTTGGTCATGGCCTACCCGCAAGTCCTCTTCGCTATGCCCGTTGGTGCCATTGCTCATGCCTATCCATGTGAATAACAAGGAGGTGAGGGAAATTTTAAAACTTTATTCACTGGGGAAAAAAGAGAGGATTTAATGTACTATAGAAAACTGAAGAAAACCTCCCAACCCTGTAGAGAGGCATCTGTGGTGATAATCACTGTTGGGCGGATAGGATTCAGGGAAGACCCCACACTCTCTTCCTACTCTTCAATGTCTGACCACCCTTCTACTGAAATTTGTGTTAATCTTTCAAAATTGTCCCTCTTCTTTTTCAAGGCTTCATTTTTGCATGCTTCAAGTACCTTAATGTGTGTGTCTCCATAAAGTATTGCTGGTGCCTAGGCTGTCATGAGTCCTATTAATGCCGCAAGTTGCCACATTTTTGTTGGCTCTCCTACTCTACCTAAACTCTGAACAAAAATGTGAAACTTTTCCACATTGATGTAAGTGAAGCTTTTTATTGTTGCGTCTAATTGAAAATCCAAGAACTGTAAGTGTTATGACGACTGCTCTCCTACATTCCCCAATAGCCGATGTCCACTTTTTGTGCTGGGGAGTCATTAAACAAGCAAACAAAAACAGCAATGATGAACGAGCAATCAAAATAAGGGCAAAGTACATGTTCCTTTGCCCCCAATTCCGCAAAAATAGCTTTAAGAATGCGGGTAAAGATCTGGGGTGCAGGTGAAAGCCCATTCGGTAGACATGTAAACTTGAAGAGCTGTTTTTCCCAAACAAAACATAAGTACTTCCTATGCTCCATGGCGATAGTCCCTTAAGCCTCATTCACACATAGCCGGACGAGCCCCGGATTTTGAGCCTGACCACCCACGGACCAACGGCCCGGACTGTTCCGGACCACCATGGATAAAATCACTGTTTTCGTCAAGTGGAGGCTGGCATCATCCAGGGCCAGCTGAGGGGGATGATGCAACCGCCGAAAGTGTCGCCGCCGATGCTGCGGGGAATGTGGCTGGGGGCCATAGCTGAAGACATTGACACGTCGCTTCTGGGGGAATTGTACTCCGAGAGTTTCACCTTGGCGATGCGGTCACGCTCCCAGTCACTACAGCTGGCCCGTGAGAAGGAGCCACACCGTCCACAACCACGTCGCCCAGACCCTCAATCAGCAGCCCCGTTTCCGTTGCCAGCTTTCCACATCCAGGCGGTGGGATTACAGCCGGGACCCTGTGAATGGGATTGGGCGAGTCCCTGACTGGGCCCTTCCACCACTGCACGCCCATCCAGCACGCCAGGAAGTGGGGGGAACATTATGGGTCTGTCGGATCTCAGCTTTACCACACTAATGGCTGGGATCGGACAAGACCCGGACAAGCCTCTGTGAGGTCAACGTGCAACAACACAGAAGTCCAGCCTCTGTGATTGGGAACATTGTGAAATGAACTGTTTTTACATAGTATTTATTATGGACGTATTATGGATGAGTGAATGTGAAGGTGATCGTGACGAGAGTACATTATATATACTATTATGACTAGTTGAAAATAAATATATACTTTACATACATTGTTAACTACGTTGTGTTTGTTACAATCTATATGCTATATCCATTTAGTTGATAGTCACTTGTAATAAATTAAGTAATAATATAGAAGAAAAGATCATTAAATTCAGTATTAACATCCCTTTTCGATAAAATAAGTTAAGCTCTTATACCAACAATATATTAGAAACGATCATTAAATTCAGTATTAACACCCCTTTTCGATAAATAGCACATTAACTAAGTTAAGCTCTTACACCAACAATAAAGTAAAAAGAAAACACCATTATTGACTTTAAGATTTTGGAATTAACTGGAGCATAAAAAATAAAATAATATATCCTAAAAAGCAATAATACAGAACTTTTTTTTATATTACTGTCAAATTTTATTAGGACCTATTTCATTTTAATAAGATTATAACTTAAAGCTGTTATAGCTAGACAACAAAAACAACAAATAACAAACAAATTAAATTAATTTAAGATATTTGTATTATTACTGAGGTTTCTTTTGATTTGACATTCACAATAATGAAATATATTTCATTTGTAGGCACAGACATAACAATAGCATATTAAATACAATTCTTATGGCACAATTGGTAATAGTTCACACTTCAAAATAGTTCATATCATAGCATCTTGCCAAGGCACCGCTCCAGCCTCGGACACGTAATAGGCACTGAGATATTGTCTCTGGTATTTTGCTGCGAGTGTCAGTCTGTTCCCACGGACACCGTAGATGTTGGCTAGAGGATTGTAGAGTCTCCAGGCTCCAGGAACGATGTTGTGATTGCTGTCCTCCTGGTCCATCTCTGCATTGTGACGAGCTGAGTACCGAATCCGCGTCAGATTATGTAGGCAGACACATGCCAACACTATCAACACAAACAACTGTCGCTGGCTTCTGTCACATTGTTGTTAGGAGGCACTGGTGCCGGTGAGCTAGAATCTCGAATGCGTTTTCCACGATGCAGCATGCCCTGGACAGTCGGTAGTTGAACATTCTTTTGGGAATTGTTAGATGACGTTTGGAGAACGGTTTCATCAACCAAGTTCAGCAACTATGAAGAAAGGCATGTCATGCTCATCATGCGGTAGTGGTTCGGCACTTGGAATACCAAGTCGTCCATCTTCAATGAACGTTTGAAGACTTGAGCATCGCCTGCAGAGCCATCGCTCCCAACATCGACCCAGGAGAATTTGTAGTCACCATCCACTAGAGCCATCAATATGACCGAGTGGAATCCCTTGTAGTTGTAGTACTCCGACCCTCCATGGCCTGGGCATTGGATGGGGATATGTTTCCCATCAAGGGCTCCCAGGCAATGGTGAAACTGCCATCTTGTAGAGAACTGCTCAGCGATACCTCTCCATTGCTCTTCTGTAGTTGGAGCTTGAATCGCCTCCTCAGCTTACTCTGCAATTATAGCTTCACACACCTCATGAATGGCAAGTGAGATGGTGTTGTGTGGAACTCGGCAACCGTACATCAGAGAATGATAGTTGTCACCAGAGGCTAGGTAGCGCAGAGTGAATGACAGTTTCAATCCCGGTGTTAGCGCCTTTCTGAACCATGTGTCCTTTTTCTTGATTCTTGGAACGATGCGAAGGAGAATCTCCTCGAACATAGCTGGATCCATGCGTAGAGGATTGTTGAGTCTCCAGGCTCCATGAACGATGTTGTGATTGCTGTCCTCCTGGTCCATCTCTGCATTGTGACGAGCTGCATAAACTTGAAGCATTAAATCCAGAAACCTGCACATGTGGATAGGGGACTCCCACCACAGTTTGCATGATCCGATTGCCATCAACATGGTCATGATGGAGGCTGTCACCAGGCCCAGCGGATCTCTGGCCTCTGCCTCCACCCCCCGGGGCCGCCGACTCGGCCCGCCCACGGACCCAGCCCCGCTCATCCCAGGCCGACACACGCATCCCCTACAGCCGGGAGGCCCACGGCGCCCCCTGTCCCTCCTGGAATCGTGACCCGGCCTCCTGCGACTGGGCAGGCGCAGGGGGAGACCCACGGCGAGGGGGGCGCCTAGCAGCCCCATGCTTGCGCCTACTGCGCCAACATTAGGAAAATCCTGACCCTGCATAGTGAGGCGGTCTGCCTCAGCAAGCGGGGCCGTGAGCGCGCGACTCCAGCCGCCCCATCAGATTTTTGATCCACCATGGCCCCCCACCAGGCCCGGCGGGCCATAACCGGTCACCCCCACCACACACGCCGCCCCTAACAACACACCCACCCCGCCGGCCACTATCAGCCCGGCGGCACCATCACTGTCAAAACTGTAGTATATGGTATGTACACAGGCCGGTACCAGCAGCGTTGAACATGTATGCGCATGACTGAACGTCTACATGGCAGATCGTAGAGCAATAAACGCCACTTGATACTGAGACATCGAAGGAGTCACATCGCTTCATTCACTACAAAAACAACCCCTCCCTTCATCTCGCCCCAACCAATGGCCGCCAGCCAGCAACCGGGAGCCGCCTGCGCGCGACCGGCCCTGAGCGCCGACCCCGCCGCCTCCAACGGCAACACACACATGCCATTGTGCAACCCCTATGGCATCATAGCCACGGGCCCCCCCCCACAGGCCATCACCCCTGCCCTCTCATCTCTGCCGACCCATCAGCCACCCGACACCACCCCCAAACCACAGACTCTCCCACAGATCTTGCCGCCACTGTCGTCCCAGCCGCCCCTGCGGCCAGCCACGACTCTCCGGAAGCCGCCCGCCCGCAACCGGTAGTCTGCCACCCCGGCCCGCCGCCTAGCGGCCACACACACAGGGCTTTCCGCTCCGCCCTCGCAACCGCCACCAGTTCGCCCTCGGCGACACCGCCTACCTAGGCTCTCTCCCCGGCCTTCCCCCCGACCCTGCCCCCTCCAGCCCTCCCCCGGAGCCCGCCAAAGCTCTCTCTCCTGAGGGCACCGACCACCGACCCCTCTCTCACCACCCCAGACGACTTCGCCGCCCCCCCCTCACCGCCCCCCCCCACCGCACCTCCTCCCCTATCCACATCGGCGACCTCGGCGAACCTATCGCTGACGTTGTGGATCCTGACGTCCAAGACACCCTCCCTGCCACCCTCTCCTGTACCCCCTCCCCACACCAATACCGCCCCACCCTCCTCTCCATCTGGCCCCCACGCCAGGGGCTGGTTTGATGGGATCTGCCGCAATTGTGCAGGTTTCTGGATTTAATGTTATGATTGCAGCAGCCATACCGTTCGTGCCTATGTGTTATTGTTTGGACAGGTTCCATCGTAAAAGCGCCATTCCACGGCGTATGGCTCAGAGGATGGCCTGGGGTTGTAGCACCATATCAGTTTCTACACTCACTTATGACGAACTGCATGCTCTGTGATCCCGAGCCGTCTGCCGGTGCAGAACGGCTGCTGCCGTGGTAGCGTTAAGCCCAGAACCTAGCGTATTTGCGATGGGTCCGTTCCAAACGATAACGTATGACCAGAACAGTTGCTGCCATCATAGCATTTAACCTGGGCATTTGTGGCGGATCCCGTCAAGCTATTTTTTTAATTTAATTTTTTTTTTTTATTGAGGCTGTATTTATACTGTCCATTGCATATAAGCCCGGGTACCCAGGCTTGTTTTCAATGCTGGCCAGTTGTAGTGTGGTGTTATCTTACCACACAGTGGTTGCTGATAAGGTATTTGATTGCCTGCATTTCAGTAGCAGGTAGATAATTGCTTGGTATGGTTAATAGCCATAGATTTTTTGGATTTTCTTGGTATATATGTATTTATTTTTTCTACACTTATTACTAGACTAGCCTACTCCTATTTACATATCATAGGCTTGTACGTAGCTGTGTGGTGTGTTAACTGTCTACTTTTGGCATGGTTACTTCCATTGGGCGTCCCGCTGGTGGGCCGTGACATATCACATGCCCCTTTGCAGTGCAGCTTATTGGGGGGTTCCTAGCCATATTTTGCACAGATTTTTTTGTAAGTTTTTAGGTCAGGAATTTGTCGTTCCTTTACCGTTTGGGCATTCCACACCTTGGCAGCCATTTCCAGCGTGCTTCTCTCATGAGCTTTTATTTGGCTTCTGGTCTGCTTTAGTAGTGGCGCATTATTTGCTCTAGTAGCCCTTTGTGGTTTTGTTAGAAGTTTATTGTTTTGACTATAGCTATATGCTAATGTTTTCAAATGAATTATTCTCCTATTTTCTAGTAATTTCACTTTGGTTCTTTTGTGTATGTCATAGGTGGGGTGCAGCTTGTCTACTCTTAGACAGATTTTTAGGGCTCTGTTCTGCAGTGTTTGCATTTTTTTTAGTAGTTCTTTTCTCGCACCCATGTAGTTTACATCTCCATAGTCAAAATAGGGGAGCACCATGCCCTTGAAGATTTTTATTGACATTTCTTGTGTCATGTAGTCTCTTAGCTTTGCAAATAGCCACAGTTTGTGGTTTACTTTTTGTATAATTTTATTTATACATAGGTTGTAGTTTATTGGCTGTCCAACTCAAGGCCTAGGTATTTGTAATGGTCTACATTTTCTAGTGTTTGGTTTCCTAACTTACAGTGTAGTTTTCTTTCTGGCATTTGTTTATGTGAGAGTACTGTTTTTGATTTGCTTGTGTTGATGGTTATTTTGTTGGACTCACACCACTCATCTAGTTTTAGTAGGAGTTTATTTAGTTTAGTTATTACCTCCTCTTCTGTGGTGCCATTTGCGTATATGACTGTGTCATCTGCATATAGTTGGAGGCATTCAGTTTGCAACCATTTTTCAAGATCGTTTATATATATTATAATGAGTAGTGGCCCTAACACTGACCCTTGTGGTACACCACATGTGACAGGTTGGTTGTCTGATAGTGTATTGTTTATTTTTGTTTTCTGTTGCCTGTTGTTCAGGTAGCATCTTATCCAATCCACAGTGTTGGATTTTATGCCCATGGTTTTGAGTTTTTCCAGTAGTATTTTGTGGTATACTGTGTCAAATGCTTTGATGAAGTCAATGAAGGCGGCTCCAACTTTTTGTTTTTGGTTCATTGATGCCATTATGTCATTTGTTAGGTTAGCTATTGTTTTTGATGTGGAGTGCAGGTTCCTGAAGCCCCTTTGCTTTTCGTTTAGTATATCGGTTTTTTCCCATGTGTTCATTGATGTGTCTATGTAACACTTTTTCAATGTATCTCTTAATTTCTTATATTTAGAATTATGAGTCGTTTTTGGCATCATTTTGAAGTTTTCAAACGTTTTTTAACAATAATTCTGTTCAAAGTTCTCTTTCATATTTGACACTAAAATGTTGCTAAGAATCTCCTCTATCATTTCTATGTGATTTTGTACACATGGGAGCTATGGGGCTCTGCGCAACTTTAATTGAATGTTGCCACAACAATTCTTGTTGAACTGGAGACACGGCCAAAAGGTGTGAAATGCACAAATTTGGCTCTCCAATATACACTTTTTTACTCAAACTCTGAACAGTGAGAGAAATAATAAATAGCACATACATAAAGAGCAGTTCATAAGCTATTATTCCATATATTTTTCATTTCAATGTGTTGATTTTTAGATGAAGTATAGCTAGTTTAAAATGAGCTTCTTTTGGTGCCTAATGATGCATTTCAAGCGGCCCGGGGTGCTCTATTGGGATACCTAGTGTAAGCCACGAGTGGCCAATACGGCAGCGGCTAAGGACCACTTGGTCCCGCCGACCTCCCGCATGAGTCTGTGGTGGTTTTCCCACAGATGGTTCAATTTCTTTAAGTTTATTAACGTTTTCATCCAACTCATGTTGCCATTTGGATTTTATGTGGATGGCTATTAGTGGTTTCAGATCAGAGTGAGGTATCAGACACGGTTCAAAATCACAGTTCATAGCCTTCTTCGCATCCCGATCAGCTCGTTCGTTTCCTTGTATGCCGTGATGGCCAGGCACCCAGCACAGGTGGATGTAATACCCATCCGTTCCCAGTTGGTTCATTTTATAAATGACCATTGCTAGAATAGGGTGATTCGTTTTCAGTCCAGCAACATCCAGGAGGCAAGAGAACGAATCACTGCATATAACTAGGTACTCCAAAGTCGGCGAATACGGTGTCCGCAGCGCGAAATTTGACCTATTTTAACCCTTTTAAAAAGGCTTGAATCTCCACTAATTCTGCTTGGTTTGAAATAAAAATTATATCAAATTAAAGCTCGTTCTTTTGTCTTTTAGGCTGTCTGATTTTTAATTATCATTATTACTGAGCTACTCCCTTCCCTAAACTTGATGGCTTGGTGAGTACATTGACCTGAGCTAAAAATAACCACCAATAAAAGCATATCAAGCATGAGTGTTTCTGAGTGGGAAATTTGATTGAACTGAAGGAGTGAAAACATTAAGACATTAATCCTCCTTGAAAATTGATCAGGATCGTTTTGAAAATTATATCATCAGAAAGCTTAAGTCTTCCTCTCCCTAACCAGAACAATATTTGGTTGAGATTTATATCATGCACATCAAGCTTGGTCTGAGAAGTGACTGCTGCGAGAATTTGGCTATTGTCAGCTCGCGATGCTTAAAAGAGAATGTTGTCTTTCTTTCTCTGATCAGTTAGAAAATGATGTCATCATGTAGAGCTTTTGATTCTGGTTATTTTGGTATAAAGATTTCTGTGATAGGACAATTAGAATGGGAGTTATGCTATTTTTCTATATTTTACTGAATTTATTATTGGTGTTTGCTGGAAATTAAGGAATTTAGCAAGTTTGACATGAAATTTCAGAAAGAGTACTAACAGTGATGGTCTGTAAAAAATTGAGCTTCTTATTTGTACTATAGAGAATGAGATTCTTTAATATTGGAGAGATCATATGCAAAATAGCTTCTAGGTGGGACCCTAAAATCCAAGATTTGGCTAATTTGGAAATGTGCACAAATCGGGGCAAAAAAATCAATCTTTAAACACTCATAACTGTGCAGCTATTCAATCGATCTAAATGATTTTTATATCACTGAGATTCAATTTAAAAGATCTGTACAGATATATAAGATGTAATACTGACCTGTTGAAAATAGAAATCACTTTGGAGTACCTAATATAACATAGTTAGTGTGGTTGGATACCTCGATACACTCCAACGCAAGAAGGAATGCTCGGGCTTCCACAGTGAAAATCAAGCTCTGATCGAGCAAGCGTACGCCAAATTGTTCCCGTCGGCAGACTGCCGCAGCAGCTACCCGCTTTGGTCTTTCGAACCATCAGTGTATATGGAGAGGTGGTCTGCAAACTGGCCTTGAATCTCTGCATGTAGTCCTTGGTACTCGAGTGGATGTGTCCCAGACTTCCTCAGTTCCATGAGTCGGAGGATAACCGCGTACATACCACATCACGTCTGACTAAGATGGAGGAGCCGCCAGCGGCTCGGTCTCCATCTGGTGCGTGCTTGTTATGAATGGTGTAGCCTTTTAAGACTACAACTCAGAAGCTTTTATATAAGTTTCTTGTAGGCAAACAGCAAGTGGATTGAGGTTGCAACAAAGAAGAGACAACTCTTTGATGTTGCTCCTAAAACCTCGGCAGTTCCATTGAATAAGAGATGCACCCGTCACTGTCATTTTGGAGCAGTGACAGGTGTTCTCCCCCTCGCCTTTGGTTTGAGGGAAAGACTTCGACTGTGGGTTTCCACAGTCTCAGGCATCTCAATATCAGCCAGTGCCCAATATCTATTTGACGTTAAGTTTTTGGAGATCTATGACCCCCTGGACATTTTGTCCGTAGGGGTCAAAGATCCCTTCGGAACTCGGTCCGACAAATTCTTCTTCTTTATGGGCATCGCCGGCACGGCCAGCGTCTGCACCGCAATACTATTATTACTATTATTACTATTATTACTTTTGGTCGAAACCGGAGTCGGATTCGGGCCTGGAGTGAAGACAGTCTGCTTCCCCCCAGTCAACCACGTCAGTTCAGTCTGGCATTCAATTGTCCTGTTGGAGACTTTGGCTGCCGCAGCATAGCTCTTGGTGGTTGGCGAGGGAATATTCGCCTCAGCCAGCCTTCAAGCTTCTGGGTAGCTTAGCTGCTTCTCAGTCTTGATCTGCTGAATGAGCTTTTTGTTTTTCCAGACAGGACAGTATATCGATATGGCCATATGGTCACCCAGGCAATTGGAACATTTTGCCTGGTTTTGACAACTGGTGTTGTCGTGACCTTTCTGATCGCACTTTAAACAGATGGTTTCATTTTTTATTCTATCTTTGCCATGGTCTCTCTTTCGTCTCAGTCTCTCTATCGTGGCTTTCTGTAAGTATAAGGCATGTGCTGGCGCACTCGTATTAGGAGATCCATTTCACCTCTTTCTAGTCTTTTGAAATGAGCCCCT
Organism: Branchipolynoe longqiensis; assembly: GCA_030323885.1. Classification (NCBI taxonomy): domain Eukaryota; kingdom Metazoa; phylum Annelida; class Polychaeta; order Phyllodocida; family Polynoidae; genus Branchipolynoe; species Branchipolynoe longqiensis. The sequence goes on along the minus strand of JASIRB010002727.1, from coordinate 9,240 downwards.
GAGTAATCTACTGCTGGTGAGTAGGCTACCGTCAGTCCCACAAAGCCCGCCACCTGGCAAATTGTTGGTGCTGGTGCGGAGAGCACTTCCTCTGCCGCATTTGTTAATTTTTCTACTTTGTCCCATGTGAGTGAGACTGTCATCTCCACAGAGTTTATATCAAACCCCAGGAACTTTAGGCAACGTGTTGGTCCTAACACTGATTTCTCCTTATTTACTTTGAACCCTAATAGAGCGGTTAAGTCATTTATCGCTACTTTACATGTGTCTTTTGTGTTACCGATGACGAAGCTGTCGTCCACGTAAGGGAAACATACATTACCCCTTGACCCCATTTCTAAATAAATGGGTTTCAGTAATTTGGTGAAAACACGTGGTCCAGGCGCCAACCCGTTTGGCTTTTGTTTGTTTGTTGTTTTACATCCTAGCAACATCTAAGGTCATATTAGGACCGGTACCGACTTGTGACAGTGCGCACTCATCGTGACTTTATAGTGCTGCCCCACTGGGAAACCAGGCTGCCGGCACCATGACCTGGTATCCCACTCAGTCACATTATCCTGACACTGAGCACACCAGTCCTTGCCCTGTCCTAATAATGCCGAGCACCTGGCTAGGAAGCAACAAGTATAAATTTTTAAGTCATTGGTTTGACTCGACCGGGGTTTGAACCCACGACCCCATGGTAACCAGTTTGGCAGGACCTGATACTCGAGTAGGGTGTGTTCCATATGGAACCGCAGGTATTTACGATGTGACTTTTTTACTGGTACTGAGTAGTACGCGTCTGTCAAGTCTGCACTCGCCATCCAAGCGCCCACATTTAACAAATCAGGTGCAGTTTAAAGGTTAAACATTTTAAAGTGTTCATATTATATGAGTTTGTTTAACTCTGTTAGGTCTAGGATCATCCGGAACTTTCTGTTCTGTTTCGGTCTCAGGAAGATATTTGAGATCCACTGGTCCTATACTGGACTTACTAAACGTAACACTTGTTTATTTACTAACTCTGACACTTCTTTTACCACGAAACTCTTTTCGTCTTCATCCATTCTGAATGGAAACGGCTCTCGCTGCTGTAGTGGAGAGTGCTGGAAGGGTATGGTTAGACCCACCACACAGTTCAGGATCCATTTATCACTTGTTAGATGTTCCCCGTTTATTACATGGTTTACAATGTTACCCGCTGATAGCGTGATATGGTCATGCTCACCCGTTTGAAATGACGTGGAGACACCCAACTGGGCGGGGCGCCTCATTTCTGAAAACCCCGATTTGCGTTTCCATGACCATGCCCCCCTCGTGACAATGATGGGACCTTCCCGTACTGCGCGTAGTCTTCACTCGTTCTGCCGAATCGCTTCTCCGGGGCCTGCTGTTTGTTGCCCCAATTTGACGCACCTCTGGATCCACGTTCCGGAACCGGCCGTTCCCTCGGAACTTGTTGTAGGGTGCCCCCGTACGTCCTTGGTGGTCGTAGGAGGTTCGTGCTCATGCAGTTGTCTAACGCCCTCACTCACTTAAGCAGCTGTTTGTTCCTCTCGCCTAGGTTTTCACCTAGAAGGAACTCAGTTGGCTCAGGTAGATATCCATACGCACCCCTCTTCTCTTTTATAAGCTCTTTTCCCAATCGGGAATGTACCACCTTAGTGATACTCGCCTTGCGGTCCAATCTCGCCTGGCTGTGGGTTGCGACTTCTAGCTTAATCGCATTAAGCATGTGGACGCCCTGTGCATCTATAGTGCCAATGATTTTCCGCTTCAAAATAAGGCAAATTCTGTTTCACCAAATAGCAAATTCCGTTTCAATTCTGTTTCAGAAAAAAAGAACAAATTCCATTCCACACTCTTTAATTTTATGCTTGATTATGTTACTTATGTATTGCTATCATGTTAGAATTAATTGAATGTTGTCTAATTGCAGGTAAAGAGCTTTCTGATGACAGAGTACGAGACATTGAGATGGTGATGGGGACTTTAGCATTCAACTTGACACTGCACTTTTATTATAATGATACCAATTGAAATAATAATGTAATACATCGCAACATGATCATCACACAAAAGAATGACAATCGGGAATGTACCACCTTAGTGATACTCGCCTTGCGGTCCAATCTCGCCTGGCTGTGGGTTGCGACTTCTAGCTTAATCGCATTAAGCATGTGGACGCCCTGTGCATCTATAGTGCCAATGATTTTCCGTTTCAAAATAAGGCAAATTCTGTTTCACCAAATAGCAAATTCCGTTTCAATTCTGTTTCAGAAAAAAAGAACAAATTCCATTCCACACTCTTTAATTTTATGCTTGATTATGTTACTTATGTATTGCTATCATGTTAGAATTAATTGAATGTTGTCTAATTGCAGGTAAAGAGCTTTCTGATGACAGAGTAAGAGACATTGAGATGGTGATGGGGACTTTAGCATTCAACTTGACACTGCACTTTTATTATAATGATACCAATTGAAATAATAATGTAATACATCGCAACATGATCATCACACAAAAGAATGACAAATAAAATTAAAATAAATACTGATGATAGATTGGACTATCTGAAATCCATAAAACAAAACATGAAATTGAATATAACATATGAAAGTTAATAAGATATAAGTAAAGTCAATAAATATGCATCAATCAATCAATAGTTCCATCCTCTAGTCGAGGGTTGGATGCAATGGTTCTCCACTTGTCCCGATGTTGTGCTGTTCTGATAGACTGTGAATAATTCAAGCCTGTCCACTGTGAAATATTTGTAAACCATGATGTTCTTGGTCTCCCTCTCCCTCTGCTGCCATTCACCTTCCCTTCCAACAATGTACGGTATATTGAACTCTGACGAATGATGTGGCCAAAATAAATAAGTTTCTTTGTCTGTATAGTGGCAAACAAGCTTTTCTTATTTTTAATTTTTCTGAGAACTTCTTTGTTGGTGATCTTCTTTGTCCATGATATTTTCATCATCCTTCGATAAGTCCACATCTCAAATGCTGCTAAACGTTTGTACATTTTCTTAGAGATTGTCCATGTCTCAGCCCCATACATTAGAGTAGACCACACATAACACTGAAGAATACGCTTCCTTGTTTGTATTAATATCTTACTTGATGTTAACACTCTATACATTTTGGAGAATGTTGTTCGGGCTATTGTTATCCTTCTTTTAATTTCTTCCTCACATCTCCCATCATTTGTAATCTTTTGTCCGAGATATATGAATTCGGATACTTGTTCTATGTTTGTGCCATCTATGGTTATATTGACATTTGGTTTATCTGTCTTTTTACTTATAACCATTGTTTTGGTCTTCCTGGCATTCATCTTCATGTTGAATAGTATTCCAGCTTTATTGATTCTATTCACTATATCTTGTAGGTTTTTCTCACTGTCTGCTAGTATTACACTGTCATCGGCATATCTAAGATTGTTGACGTTCATGCCACCTATTGTCACTCCCTTGCAATCTTCAATGTGTCTGAAAATCATCTCTGTGTACAGGTTAAATAGACATGGTGACAATACACACCCCTGTCGAACTCCTCGTTTAATCATAACTTCATCCGATAGGCCCTGCTCCATTTTTATAAATGCACGTTGTGTCCAGTATAAGTTCACAATTAGTTTAATGTCTTTGCCATTGACACCAATATCTTGTAAACATTTGATTAACAGTTCATGATTGACTCGGTCGAAGGCCTTCTCATAGTCAATAAAGCAGGCATAAACATCCTGGTTCACTTCACAATAACGTTCACAAATCATTCTCATATTGAAAATCCCTTCACGTGTACCTCTTCCAGATATAAACCCACTTTGTACGTTACTGATTTGTTCTTCAATTTTCTGTCTGTTTCTCAGTAAAATTATTTTCAGGATCATCTTCAACATATGACTCATCAGGCTTAGTGTTCTGTACTCAGTACACAATGTTGGTTTTAGCTTCTTTGGGAGTCGTACAAATATGGATTCATTCATATTCAATGGTATAAATCCAGTCTCATAGATGTCAGTTACTAGCTTATGAATGATTTGAATCCCCACTTCATCTAGTCCTTTTATCATTTCTGATGTTATCTGGTCACTTCCAGGAGCCTTACCTGACTTTAGATCATTGATAGCCTTCTCAACCTCTGATACTAATATAATATTCCCATCTTCTTTCTCAATTGTGGGTGGGTTCCCTCTGTCATCATTGTATAGTTCGTTTACATATTCTTCCCATCTGGACTTTATTTCATCTTCTTCAAAGAGCATTTTGCCGTCTTTGTTCTTGATACATTTACTGCTTCTCTGTCTGTATCCTTGACCTGTTATCTCTTTCACTTTCTTGTGCATCTCTCTTGAACGATGTTGAGACTCAAGTTGTTCCACTACTTCACACTTCTTATTCCACCATTCATCTTTAGCTTTTTTGCATTCATCTTCTATTTCATTCTTCAGGTGTTTGTATTTAGGTGGATCAGTGGTTTTCACTTTCTTCCTTTCTGCCATCTTTTCTAGTATGGTTTGCGTCATCCATGATTGCTTTGTCTCTCGTTTTTTATTTGGTAACACCTCCTCTGCTGACTTGACCATGCTTTCTCTGAGAGCTTCCCATTCCATTTCAATGTTGTTATACTCTCTCTGAGGAGTTTCTTCATTCATCAGTACACTGAATTTGTTATGAACAGAGACATTATACTTAGTTCTGTATTTTGCATCTTTTAACATGTTCATATCCATTTGAATGTTGTTTTTAATTTTGTTCTGCTGTTTCAATTTCACTACCATACTGATTACTACTGGATTATGATCCGAACATATGTCAGCACCTGGATATGTCCTTGCCTGTTTGATACAATTTCGATATCGTTGGTTGACAAGAATGTAATCGATCTGGTTCCGACATACATCACCAGGGCTCTTCCATGTATATAGTCTTCTCTTTGGATGTTCAAATAAGGTGTTAGCAATTACTAGTTTTGATGTCAAACAGAAATTTATCAAGTATTCACCACGATCATTTCTCTCACCTAAGCCAAATCTTCCTGTTACTGGATATTCATGTTGTTCTCCAACTTTCGCATTCCAATCGCCCATAACAATTGTTATTTCTCCAGACTTGGTGTATTCCATTACCTTTTTGATGCTGTCATAGAACTCGTTGACTTCTTCATCATCGTGATCTGAGGTTGGTGCATAAACTTGCAGAATGTTTATATTGAACGGTTTTCCCCTCAGCTTCATCATAATAATTCTGTCAGATACTGGCCAGAATCCAATCATTGTGGTGGCAATGGACTTCTTCATCATAATTCCAACGCCATACTGATGTTTTTCATCTCCAGAATATATCATATCTACCTCACTATCACCTATCCTCCCGTCACCCGTCCATCTCGTCTCAGCTATACCTAGGATGTCAAGGTTTAGCGCTGTCATTTCCACTTTCAGGTTGTCATATCGGCCTGGTTTGTACAATGTTCGTACATTCCATGTACCAATCTTTAGCACCTTTCCTCCAGTTTTCAGTTGCCTGACATCAGATGCATACCTTCCTATTTTAGGCTTTGAGTTTACATTGTCATTACTAGGTTTCTTAATAGTTGAAGGAAAGGTGCCTCCACTGTAGCTATTAGAAGGCTTCCCCGCAGAGGGACCAGAGTTGTCTCCATCTCTAAATTTGTTTCCATTAATTACCATTGCTTACTATGGGTAAATACTTGGTAGGTTCCCCTTCCTTTCCAAGGTGACTGGCCACTTACTCATCTTTGTCAGAGTGTGCCCTGATGAGCCACATCATCTTGCTGTTACACCTTCAAAGCTATTGATCTTCTAACTCATCTGCTGCTCCAGTCTTCATGCACTTGAAGGGGTGACATCCCCTGACCACACCAACAAAGTTGATGTGCACCGCACTTAGTTTAGGCCGACAATTGAGTCGGTATGGCCGCTGGTGTGCACTACCAACTTCTGGTCTTCCCATAAATGGGACTAGCCGCACGGCAGCGGGGGTTTTAAATCAGAGTTTACCTTCTCCTAGATGAGCAGTCAGCCAAGATTGACGAGCCCCACCTGCCCGAAGCATCTGGTTTTGAGGCGCCAGAGATCCGCCTTTGCCCCTTCTCCCGTCAGTAGAAACAGTTTCGCCTCGTGAAGGCCGGGAGTTGGACTTGGTTATCAGAGGCTGTTTGATACGCATGCCATGAGAAAGTACTTTATAGGTAGTGAGAGCTTATCCTCACTATCACTTCCGGCAATAATAACCTTGAAATATGCATATAAATCACAAAATAACGGAATTCCGCTCCAACTTATTAATTCCGTTTCAAACTTGACAATCCGCGATTTCTGTCCGTTTTCCGCGATCGCGGAAAATCGTTGGCACTACATCTAGCTCTGGGTCAGCTGACCCTCTCTGTAGGATAATATCCATGGTGGGCGCGATCGCCATCAGTATTGCGACTAGGCCCTTAGAGCAGGTAACAAGAGCACTCCCTCCGTCTTTCCTGCCTTCAGCAAACCTGATCTCATCGTTCAGAACTTGCAAACGTGCTGCCAGGACATCGGCAAATCCTGAATAGTGCCTAGAGATTTCCCTAATGGTCTTGAAATGTTTCGGTGTGCCGTCAACCGGTGTACTGTAGTAGTAGTTTATCGCCCCTGCCATGCTCTCGCTGATAGTAATGCAAGGCGTGACAGCTTGTAATCTGAAGTTGTTTGGTGGTGTGGGTTCAAACCCCATCCACAGCAGAACCTTTTTTACATTCATCAACAAAAAAAACGTTTTTCATCTATATATGGGTCGTTCTCAGAAACTGTGTACCACTTGAGGTAGTCTACTAGAAATGCATATTTCAAAGAAACCCTTTATTGGAGTGTCAATATTTAGATTTCATCAGTTAGCCAAATAATGTGGGAGATAGTTTAGATCAAAAGTAAATGTTAATATTGTGTATTATGTATCTTATTGGGATGGATGTAGCTAAATACATAGAAAATTACATCACTAATTTGTGACATTGTCAACAGCATTGAAAATAAAGTGTCACAAACTTAATGAAAACCTCTGAACAACAGCTCATTTCACTTCAAATGGTCATATACAATGTCTTCATTAAGTTGAAGACATTTATTTCTAAAAAAAAAAATTTAATTATGAAATAGTTAACATTTTCTGGAGTCATTAACATCGTAACATTTTGTTTCCACTTGCAAGTACTATGAAACTCTGTATCAAACACTGAGTACAGATACAGTACAGGAATTATTTTCACCATTTGACACTATGCATGGACCCAGTTATGGTATAGTAAAAGATCAATCCTGAAATTGCCCCTAAACATTGAAATTTGAGCCGAACATTTGTGTAAAATTGTTGTTTCCACTTTGTTACTCTGCTAATCTGTTACTCTGCTAATATTTTCTTGCTTTTCTCTTTAATATTCACAAATAAGACAAAACCATAGCAATGAGGTTTCAAATTATTATTACTACTGTTTATAAAGCAAGTGGCATGTGAAATGTCCTAAAAATGTCAAGTTTTGTGTGGAAAATATTTGATTTTGGAGTCAGATTGGTTTCCATGCTATACTGCTATTTATTGGGTGTGAGCATCATTTGACCTACTTAAAAATGCCAGAATATGTTTATTTTCAATTATTCAGATGCAAAAGGACATACACATTGAGGAAACTTGCTTATTATTTTTATATGACTTTGGCAGCATTTTGATTTTCTGGTACTGATGTCACACTATTGGTACACAACTTCTGAGAACGACCCATATCTGTTTCTCATTGAATTATGCAATGTAATTGTACTAACATATATTTTACATTACACAAATATATTTCCTGATTGAACTACTCTAAAGAAGATTGAAAATACCCCAGTTTTACTCGCCCTTATCACCACTCACCCAGCCATTTTTAAAACAACAGCTGCCAGCTAGTCCCAGCCTCAGAACTGACCCACTTCTGGTGGTGAAGTGGGTCCCCTACTCTCCCCACACATATTTGGTTCTTTAAACATAAAAACCAAATAAGGTTGTGCTTGGAGAGCATTTGTCGGAGTACGGTTCCCGTCACCAGCAACCTATATCTGGTCCCTTTAAATTAAGGCTTGATATATTTCATTTTAAAATTTATTTTGTTAACGAATCGGAATAAAATTATTCACAGCCACTGAGTCTGAGACTGAGTGACTGACTGACTCACGGCAGTGACTGACTGACTGAGCCAGTTGAATGAATTTATATTTTTATGAATACACTCCTATAGCTGTGATTAGCCGTGTTTACACGGGGAATTGTGAAACGTTCTAGACAAGGCGATTTATATGATGCGTTTTTGAGGTGCGTTTACACGGACAGAGTTTAAAAAGTGTTTTGGCGCCGGGAATCAGCAGCCTGTGGTGCGCCTGTAGCCGGTGAGCACTGCTATGTGTTTAGTTTACACTCGTCGATTCGACTCAGATGTAGCTGCTACGATAATATCGCTTGGAATTTAAGGTTAATTTAATTTAATTTAATTATTTGAGTATGAAATTCTGTTAAATATGATCGCATTCAGTAGATTTCGGCCTAATCGGGCCCTAACACTGCCGGGAACCAGCTGAAACGCTTCATCTATACTACCTCGCGAGGTGGTTTAGATGAAACGTTTCATATGAAGTGATTCAGCCCTAAAACGCCACAGAACCGCGTCTACACGCCAAATGTGAGTCGATCTAGGCAAGTGGGTTCATATGAAACGTTTTAAATCGCCCGTGTAAACGGGGCTTTTCACGGGCGATTTAAAACGCCTTCATCTATACCACCTCGGGAGGTGGTTTATATGAAGCGATTCAGCTGGTTCCTGGGAGGAGATAGGATAAAATAGTACAGCTTGCCAGCTACAGGGGGAGCAGTAACTAATCGCTGGTGCCCGGCAGTGTTAGGGTCCGATTACGCCGAAATCTAGTGAATGCGATCATATTTAACAGAATTACAGACTCAAATAATGAAATTTAATTAAATTAACCTTAAATTCCAAGCGATATTAACGTAGCAGCTACATCTGCGTCGAATCGACGTGTAAAATAAACAAATAGCACTGCTTGCCGGCTACACACTTTCAAACTTGCTCGTGTAAACGCACCACTACATCGCTTCATATGAATCGATTTGTCTAGATCGTTTCACAATTCCCCGTGTAAACACGGCTTTACAGACCGACTTCCATATCGCCAATGCTCGACGTCAGTCACACTTAT
>JASIRB010002535.1:17500-59705 GCA_030323885.1 Branchipolynoe longqiensis | reverse complement strand
ATAATATATATCACATTATTAAGTAATATGAACATATAGAATAAATTTCTTACTAGAAAATAACAAATGTTTTAAAAAGTTAATTTAAATGTCTTATTTCATAATGTTATATTCATTTATATGTATTGTAATACACATAATAACATAGAATACATACCATAGATGTCTTATCTAAGTTAGTTCATGCTTCTAAGTATCATAGTTAATTAGTTATGCATTTATTAGCACAAAAAGATAAGACCTGGACTTTACCAAAGTTCCAGTCAATGATGAAATGCTTCCGCCGATCTCCGTCAAGAAACGAAGATTAGCGACATTTTAAGACAAATCGATCATGTCAATCATGTTATGTCCAATTTAGCTTCATGCCTCGGTGAATTATCTGTAACCACTGCTTCATACTCGCCGAATAAATTTGCTTTATCGCTTCACGCATGTCGCCCGTCGACACCCAATAAGAAATAGACTCCCGACTCGCGCCTTAGATTTCTTATTGACCTTACTGTATACTCGCGAAAAGATTACGCTTGTCGAATAGAATCGCTCTATCGACCCTACGCATCCGTCTTTTCTCGCAATCGAGTGGTCAAGGTTCGATGACAATGCCTATATTAATAGTATAGCATAGATTCTTAGCCTGTGAGAATTTAATATAACTAATACGGTAATGCAAAATCAATGTGCTATTTTAACAGGTTGGAGAGCTTACCTCGATCGGGCTATGGTGTTGAAATACCTCATTCGACCCCCGGTTCCATTTCCAAGGTCGAATTTTATATAGGATTAGGTAGCAGGTTCAAAAATATGGTTATGGCACACTGAGTTTTGGGAAGTTTACATATTGGAATACATCACTAGAAAGCCAAAAATTATATCTAATTTCCTGGATATTCATAGGACATTTAGTTGGGACCGGATTGAGTAAATTAACAGTGAATATTAGGAAATAATTCAGTAGTTGCAACACATGTCTACAGGACAGAACTGCCCATGTTATAACTGTGTTGGTATAGCCATAAATCCCAAACAATAGAGGAACCTCCAGCCAACAATAGGGGTATATGCTGGTCTGTGGCCCACTCATATACTTCCACTTGCCACTGGGGAAGGTCCTGTGGGGACTGTTGTGCATCATGTAGATATATTTTTGGCATACCAATATAATATATGCATAATAAATAATTCAATGTGATTATGCATCTGATGCATAATCACCACAAAGATGCTGGTACAACATTAAGAAAAACCTACCTTAAATATTATTGTATTTGATTTATTTTATTGTTGTGACAGCATATATACATATATACACATATACATATACACATATATACATATATTAATATACACTTTATCGATTAATATACACTTTCCGAGCCTCCCTCCACCACATCCCACATATTTGAATAGAAGTAAAAAGTAATAAACAAAAGTAAAATAAATCAAATAAAAATGCCAACCACTCAGCAAATAAATGTTTATATATGGATACAATACAACCCCGTTAAACCAAGCTCAGTTAAACTAAACGATCAGTTAATCCAAACTTTTTAGGGCAGCCCGCAAAATACTACCATTTATCATAAAAAAAAGTTGGTTAAACCAAAGTCATTTAATCCAAATTATCAGTTAATCCAAACAGAATTTCATGCCCCAGGCCACTTCTGGTACAGTTAAACCAAACTTTTATGTGGTTATAAGGTCACCTGAGATCCCACCGACTTTTTTTTATAGGATAAATGGTTATACTGTATATACATAAAAAACAATAATCAAAGTGTCCAGATACATTGCATATTACATGTGCAATACACACTTACTCAAAGTCAACTTTCCCAACTCTACTTTAACCGACTCTAATTATTTTTAGATTTACATATACATGTAAGTATACATATAATATATATATATATAGATATAAATATACATATACACATACGTATGTGTATACATATAAATATACATATACCTATGTGTATATACATATATACATATTACATATGCACTTATGTGTATATATGTCTATATATACATGCATTCGCATCTACATATGTGTATACATATATACATATTGAGACCTATATATGTGACTACATAATTATATATACATATATATATATATATATATATGTGAATACATACAGTATTTAGAGATGACTGCATCACATCTTATAGAGTGGTCCTCCATTTGTCACTGGTAAGTTAACCCATGTGTAGTCTGTTTCACTCTCAGACTTATTGCATGGGGCCTAAGCTCTGACACTTTAACACTCAGATTTTAACCAAAAACTGCCAAGGAAAGCTTTCACACCTCAGGTTGCCAATGGTTCTCTGGGCTGCACCTCCACTGACAGCTGAGCTCACTGAGTGTGTATGTGTCAGAGCTTATGCCCTTTGAATAGGTGTGAGAGTGGATTGGATTTGGTTTATAAGGGTGTGTGCCACAGTGCACTGCACACACATATTTCTGAAGGCACACACTACACAACAGTCAACTTGTTACTTGCAAATGGATTACCATTGTGAAGTCATCCTTACATTTAGGAACACTGGTAAGTTATTCTTCACCTGATATTGCAATATTATTTATATATTATATATATAGTACATACAGATCTATGTGCATATATGCATATATACATATAGCTTTAAAAAGTATGTGTACATGTACATGCATAATCAAAAATAAATTAAATATAAATGGAATGTTATTCAGGGTAATGGCAGTGTTTGGTTAAAATCTGAGTGTGAAAGTGTCAGAGCCTAGGCCCCTTGCATTGTTGCAATAAGTCTGATAGTGACACAGACTACATATGAATTAACTTAGCAGTGACAAATGGAGGACCACTCTAAGATATGTGATGCAGTCATCTCTAAATACAATATGTATTTATATGCATATGTGTAGAGTCATTTATATATGTCTGCATATGTATATATAGATGTGTATGTATGTATGTATATGTATGTATATATATGTATATATATGTATATATGTATGTATATGTATGTATATGTATGTATATGTATGTATATGTATGCATCTGTATGCATATGTATGTGTATGTATGTATATGTATGTATATGTATGTATGTATATGTATGTATATGTATGTATGTATATGTATGTATATGTATGTATGTATGTATATGTGTAACATAGGGGGTTTGGGTTTCTGGGTGTGTGGGAGAGGAGATGGCAGCATATCGGTGCCGACAATACCGGCTTTCCGGCACCATGGTTCCCGGCCTCCCGGCGCCGAGACTCCCGACACTAGGCCTCAATTCAAATAATATAAATATTAATAAAATGTGATAACCAACAATAAAATAAATGAAATATGAATGCAATAATATACAGGGTAAGATTTTATTAATGTTGCTGTATGTGTATGTATGTATATGTATATATATGTATATATATGTATGTATATATATGTATGTATATATGTATATGTGTGTATATGTATGTATGTGTATGTATATGTATGTATATGTATGTATATGTATGTATGTATATGTATGTATATGTATGTATATGTATGTATATGTATGTATATGTATGTATATGTGTAACATTTATAATAGGCATAGGAGGTTTGGGTTTCCGGGTGTGTGGGAGAGGCGATGGCAGCCTATCGGCACCGGGAATACCGGCTTCCCGGCACCAGGCATAGGGGGTTTGGGTTTCCGGGTGTATATATATGTATGTATATGTATGTATATGTATGCATATGTATATTCATTCATTCAATTCAGACTCATGACTATGGTAGTTACATAATTTGGGCCATAGTAGGTAGATATAAAAATTGTTTATGTATGTTTATGTACGTTTATATGCATATATATATGTATATGAATGCATATGAATGTATAGGAATGTATATGAAATATGTGTATATATATGCATAGGTATGCATAGGTATGTATAGGTATATGTATATCATTTATAATAGGCATACAGGGTTCGGGTTCGGCATGGGAGGAGATGGCAGCCTATCGGCGCAAGGAATCCCGGCTTCCTGGTGCCAGGGTTCCCAGCCTCCCGGTGCCGAGGCTGCTGGCACCAGGCCTCAATTCAAATAATATAAATATAAATAAAATGTGATAACCAACAATGAAATAAATAAAATATAAATGCAATAATATACAGGGTAAGTTGAATGTTAATGTTGCTGTAACAGCAAGAAATGCCATATTTGTGGGGATTATGCATCAGATGCATAATTACAGTGTTATTTATGAGCATAGCTTACTGACCTCCTGTGAATATAAATAAAAAGTGATAACCAACAATAAAATAAATCAAATACAATAATAGTGAAATAGTGAATGGTAGACAGGAAGTGTGAACACTTATTTGTCTAAGGTATTTAAGGTAGGTTTTTCTTAATGTTGTACCAGCAAGACCAGCCATATTTGTGGTGATTATGCATCAGATGCATAATCACAGTGAATTATTTCTTATGCATATATATATATTGGTATGCACAAAATATATCTAAATGATGTACAACAGTCCCCACAGGACCTCCCCAGTGGCAAGTGGAAGTATATGAGTGGGCCACAGGCCAGCATATACCCCCATGGTTGACTGGATGTTCCTCTATTGTTTAGGATTAATGGCTATACCAACACAGTACTATCATGGGCAGTTCTGTCCTGTAGACATGTGTTGCAACTACTGAATTAGTTCCTAATATTCACTGTTAATTTACTCGATCCGGTCCCAACTAAATGTCCTATGAATATTCAGGAAATTAGATATAATTTTGTGCTTTCTAGTGATGTATTCCAATATGTAAACCTCCCAAAACTCAGTGTTCCACAACCATATTTGTGAACCTGCACATTAATCTTATATGAAATTCGACCTTCGAAATTGACCCGGGGCTCGAATTAGGTACGTTAACCACCGTAGCTCAAACGAGGTAAGCTCTCCAACCTGTTTAAGCGTTTTTAGTTTTTCACACCCAATGAATAATGATTTTTGTACTAAGAATAGATAATGCAATTTCAATGGTGTGTCCGAAAACAAAGTATATAACATCTTTGGTTATTTGCAATTAATCCGCTTTCTTAATATCAATTCTTACAATTCCTTCTTCTACCTCTTACAAAAATATAACATCCACAGAGTCTTAGCGAAAGTGCTAGAGTATTACTTCATGCGAATCTAACATTTCAGTCATTAGTGTGACAAAATTTAGTTCTTTTTAGTAGCTAAACAGTTTAAACTCGAACCATCGAGTAACACCTGTTTTACGTCTCACTCCGTAATACGAAGGCGTACTAAAAATTAACTAAGATGAGTAGAAAAGTCAATGGAGAATAAATGGAATTGTTATTTGTTAGTGTGACATTCAGTCACCACAGGTGAACTTTTTTCGCTCTATGTCACGGTAGAATAACAATTTACATTAGTACATGTCACCATGTTCCACTAATGTATCCAGTTTATTTACTTAATCCGCCAGAACTGCTCAGTAGCATTCGGTAAGCAAAAAGGGTCAATTTACTTTACTATAGCAATGCTACTGCGGTGTCAATTCCATCAACGACATGTCTGTAATTAAACAGATTTAGTAACTTAATTACTGGCGCAACTTACATTACAACGCGTCAATGTTGGCGCTAGTTTAGTAAGGAACATAAACATTGCTTATGACTAAACCTCGCGAACCCTGTCGATTAGATTTAGACCTGTCGACTTGCACTATTGTTAATTCTTGCTTCGTATTAACGCAATGGTTAGGTATGGCGCAATCATTATTTATTAGTGGTGCAGGAACAAAGAAATTTCTTGTCGAATGAGCCAAAGCACTCATACGTCCACGGATTCGTCGATCCTTCCGCGGTGTTCTTTGCTGTGATTGGTCAATTCTTCTGCATAAATTAGAACTACCAATTATTGAATCCACCCTCCGCGCTTGCTGGCGCGTGAATGGCCCAGTACCAATTTCTCTCGAATGTATCTCATATATCGGAAAATTTTACACCTGGTTACACCAACACAACTGAGCTTGGGTGGGGTTGCACCTGTAAACTGCATAGCTGAACAAGTTAGTGTGTAAGAGGGTCATGGTCACTGGTCCATGACTGCTGCCAAAGCTTCAGGATAGGGATACTACCAGCAGATACTTGGACATTCCTCAACATGTGTGCTACAGAGTGAAAGGCATGGAGTATGTGGGTGTGTTGTGGGGGTGAGTGTGGAAAGTGGTAGGGGACATGGGCGGGGGGAGTGTGATAGTTCTACAATGGCCAAAAATGATGTACACATACATGTATTTATAGATATAGTAGTCTGTACATGAGCTGCACTACCTTGCGGTGGCAGCAGACACTACGCCGCATACCTATGCAGTTAAATTGAACTGCACTAGGTGGCGGCACGCTAGCCACCGGATAGGGCCCCAACTGGGATGCCATCTACTGCATGTGGCTAGCCCACCCCCCACAAACCTATAGAGGCGATGTGCGACCTAGCGAGTTAGAGGGCGGGTCACTTGGCTGTTGTCGCCGAGGAGAGCGGATATGTTTAGCAATAAACCACTTGAAGTGTACTGTCTCTGAATCTTGGCGTTCTTCCATGTGTGCGTGACAAGGAGTAAAAGACCACATTGGTGCCGTGACCCTCGAGGAGGCTGTAGTGGGCGGTGATCGCAAGGGGAGGGACAACTCAGGTGCTAATTGGGCTTAGCCTTGGCATCTCTTTCTCTATGGAGACGCACCAGCTTAACCCTATCAACACCTGAGTTGTCCCTCCTTTGCGATCACTGGCCACTACAGCCTCCTCGAGGATTCTCTTCGCTCCAGTACATTAAATAGGCCAATGACGGAAGGCAAAACAGCGAACACACTCATGATCCCGAGCACAAGTATCCTTCTTCGCGACGCGCCTGCGCGCAGATAACCCTGAGGGACCAGATCCACCAATTCCCTGACCCGGTCCTTCACCAGATCATTTGTGATCGGTGGTACACGGTAACGCCGTGAATATGGCCTATGCTGCCGACACGGCGTAAATAAACCACCAATCACTCAATCAATCAATCAACTGGTAATGCCCCCAGAGCCACCCCGGAAGTTACTACCCTCACAGTAGCCCCCCCCCCCCCCACTCGAACCCCGGAAGTTATTACCCTCACAATAGCCCCCCCAGAACCACTCCGGAAGTTGCCATCACCCCCATGACACTGGGTGCCATGACCATGATACTGTACAAGCTATGTGCTGTATAGTTATTGAACCTACCCTGTGTATGCAAGTGCGTTGCATTGCCTGTATGGATGTCATTGTATTGATTGATTGGTGGTTGCTTTACGCCGTGTCGTCAGCATAGGCCATATTCACGGCGGGGATGTCATTGTAAGCATTAAAAGACTTACAATTCCAGGGGGATGAGTGTAGTTGTCTGCACTGACCTCTCGGGCAAGGAGCCACATAAACAGGTAGGCGTGGGTAGTGTGGTTAAATCAGGGAGTCTAGGTGGTGTGATGGTTAGCACACTGGCCCAGAATGCAAAGACATGTGGGTTTGAGTCCCGCTCTAGGCACAATATTTCCTTGTGTCTATATATGCGTGTATATGTGCATATATGGACATATATATGTATGTATATGAATGTATATGTGTATATCTGCATACATATGCATATATCATATATGTGTGTAGACCCAAGAGGCAGACGAGAACGAATAGATGTGGGACACTGGGAGATACAGTTTATTAGACATTTAGCAAACCGTACCTGGCTGGATAAACCGCCAAATTAAATATACACAAAAGGTTTTACGACAGGCGAATCAGTGCTGAGTTGGCGCGCAGGCCAGCTTCGTGTATCCAGAGGAGGTGTGCCAGGCGATCACCAGGCTATATAGGCGCTTGTGGCGCCGACAAGTATGAAAATCGGTAAATAACTAACGGTGATAGGTGAATGGCCAGTTGCAGGGGGTCTCAAAACGGAAATGAAAATTTGGACCCCATCATTTTCTGTTAGCCTGAACCCTAGTGAAGCCAGAACTACAAAAAAATCAATTTTAGCACAAAAATCCTACGGGAGCTGTTTTCCTCACATTACATACCGCACGAATAGACCCGGCCCGCTACCGACCCGCCCCCTATATCCACTCGGCCAAACCACCGGGCCATTCCTACAGCACTGCCCGGGCGTCCACCGGGCTGCGGTGGCGCCATCTCCCGGGTAACACTCGCATTCAGAGCAGCTCATGACGCAACCTTCCCTCGTGACCCCTGGCCGCGCCCTGCTCACAACTGACCCGCCAGCCGACCGGACAACACGCCCCAGAGAACAATCCGGCCGCATCTGCCAATGCGATCCTGGATTTGCTAGTACTGTCCGACCATCTAATTAGAGCGTCACAGATTACATTACTATCACTACGGATGTAGACAGAATCAATATTAAAATCCAAAATAATTCCCTCACCCAGGTCATTATTTGCTTGTTCTTACAGAGCAGCACCGACGGTTATTTTCCTACAAATACAACTGATTTGTTTTCCCATAGGTCTGCCCAACTCGTAGCGGCGTTGACAACGGCCCACATTTCCCGAATATTATTAATATGCGTGTCAAGACACGTCGAATCGGGCGAGGCAAAGTGATGCCCGGCCTGAGCCTCGAGGTCAGCGCAGGGGGCAGGGTCGAAAATGCTGATGCACCAATCGCTGGCATGAATCGGCCCGAAACCATCGTTCGAGGCGTCATTGTTATAGGCCTGTCACACTACTACGTAATGAGCTAAAGTGAGCCGACGTAGGTGAATTTTGGTCATTACGGTGAGGTACGGCAGGTTACGTCACGATTATGTTAGGCAGATGTTGAGTTACGTCGGGAGACATTTTCAACGTAGCTCGACATGATGCAGTTACGTTGGGATGACATTACACTCGCATTACGCCGACGTTAGACGTGCGATAGTGCTGCATCAGCTACGTTATATCAACATTGCATTATGTCATAGTGACACACAGGCGGGAGGAACGTGCGGCCAGCGCTAAGACAAGGCAGTGTTAATGTATCACAACGTAGGTCAAACGTGTCTGTGACGCATGCCTAACATAGCTCAAACGTTTCGCAAACGTGTCCTGACATCTTTGATGTCCTTGACGTTCGTCTAGCATACGCGTAACGTCGGTGATGTCCTTTGAACATTGTCAAACGTTTTGTGAACGTGGTGTGAATGTGTTGCCTTCGAGTATATAAAGACCTACGATGTCCTCTTGTCAGCAGAGCAGGTCAGCTCTTCGCAGCTGGCACGTGTGCCTGAGTGGGTCATGCAGGACTACCAACTGGCCATTCTCAAAGTTCACCATGAGACAAGTGTGTTGTTACTGCGCTATATTGAGGCTAGAAGGAGAAGGAAAACATGTGAGCCGAAGCGATTGTGGGTGCGGCAGTGGATCGGGAGGCAGCATGAGTTTGGCTTGTATGACCAGCTTCTGGTGGAACTCCGTAACAAGGACACAGCTTCCTTCCTCAGCTTCATGTGGATGTCTCCCCAGATGTTCGACAAGATGCTAGCCAGTCCATGGATCACCAAAAGTTACACTACCTACAGGAAGCCGCTCGAGCCTGGCCTGGGGCTTGCCCTCACTCTGCGTCACCTAACATCGGGCAACAAGTACGCTTCCGTGAAGTTTGGGTGGAGGGTGCCATACAACAGCCAATCTGTCATCGTGAGAGAGGTGTGCAAGGCCATCATTGCAGAGTACATCGACGAGGTGATGACCTGTCCCACCACTCTAGAAGGATGGTGTGCCATCTCCGACAACTTCTTGGAGAGGTGGAAATTCCCCCATACCTATGGGGCACTTGATGGGAAGCACATGGCCTGCCGGTGTCCCCCAAAGAGTGGATCCCTGTACTTCAACTATAAGGGATTCTACTCCATAGTTCTCATGGCACTCGTTGATGCAGACTACAAGTTCATCTGGGCCGATATTGGTGATAAAGGCTCGCATCAGATGCGCAGGTGTTCAATGCTTCTGAGCTGAAAGCCAGCACTGAAGATGGTACCATAGGTTTCCCAGAACCCGAGCCTATTGTGGCCGGCCACAGGACCATTCCATACTTCCTGATCGGTGATGATGCCTTCGGCCTACGCCCGACGATGATGAAGACGTATAGCAGGAGGGGTATGGCGCATGAGGAACACATCTTCAACTACAGGATTTCCCGAGCTAGGAGAGTCATGGAGAATGCATTTGGCATCCTGGCAAACCAATTTCAGGTTCTGCTCAGCACGATGCACTGCCACCCCTCCATCATGAAGCTCATCATCACAGCGTGCATGGTCCTATACAACATAATGAGGATCCGATATCCCACGCTCCAGAATCAGCAGCTAGACCGTCCAGAGAACGTCAACCAGAATTTCATCCCCGGAGCATGGAGAGAAGGCAGAAACCTACCGGACATAGGAAGACAATTACCTGGCCAGAACACTGGCTCCAGGGCAGGAAAGGAACAGCGGAATGTCCTCAAAGACTGGGTCATCTCACCAGCGGGATCAGTGGAATGGCAGGAGAATATGATATGAATATATGAAGTGTGTGCACTGGGATATTTCTGTACTGTGGTGTCATCATTTCTGAAGTCTACAGTGTGATATGCAAAAATGTGATATGTACAAATGCACTGTGTGATATGTAATAAATTTGATATGTACAAATGTCATTTCTGAAATGTACTGTGTGATATGCAAAAATGTGAGATGTTCAGATATAATAGCTCGGTTAAATTAAAGATATCAATCTGTTATTGATATCAAACCTTAATTTACGTGTCAGTTATAATTGTGGGTGGAGAAATAAATGGGGAATATAACTGTCTTTAAGGGGGGGGGGGGGAACTTGACACTGACAAATTTACATGTCAGTTATAAATTTGGTTGGGGGGATATTATTACTTTATTTTTAAGGGGGCCATTTAACACTGACAAATTTACATGTCAGTTATATATTTGGTTGGGGAAGACTTTATGGGGAAGATTACTGTAATTAACACTGACAAAATTTACATGTCAGTTATTTTAAGGGGGGGGGGAGGAGAGGAAAGTGTTTTCATATAATGCCATATGGACAAAGGCCTTATTTATTTCAATTTTATTTGGGGGGACTTGTGTATTAGTTGATATGATAATGTTTACTAATAAATACACTCAGAGACCAAAAATCTCCTTTACAATACAAATAGTCTTTTATTTACAAAAATCTTTGCTGATTCCTCACAGATATCAAATATATACATATGTACAGGCACACAATAAATACTGGCAGTTCTGTTCACTTCAATGTTCAGGTTCGACACGTTGGATATGACCGACAGGCTGGACAGATTCACCGACAGGCTGGACAGCCTCTATGTTCAGGTTTGACGCGTTCGATATGCTGGACAGCCCTGACAGATTTAGGAATCCGTCCATGGCTGTCGGTGTCGCTGTCGTTCCCACTGGCATACTGGAACTGGCCCTTCATCATCGTGGATAAACAGTTCCGCACATGGTTTGAGAATGCGGTTCTGGCCCTTCGTCATCGTGGATAAACAGTCCCGCACATAGTTTGAAAACACGGTTCTGGCCCTTCGTCATTGTGGATAAACAGTCCCACACATAGTTTGAGAACACGGTTCTGGCCCTTTGTCATCGTGAATAAACAGTCCCGCACATAGTTTGAGAAAACGGTTCTGGCCCTTCATCATTGTGGATAAAGTCCTGCACATAGTTTGAGAACCCGTTCACTTTTCAGTGTCAGGGGCCTGGTCCTGGCCCTTTCGGGGGGGGTGTCTAGCTCCCCTGCCACAAACAGCTCCTGTGGCTCAATGTTGAGGTTTGACACACTTGATATGCCGGACAGCCCGGTGTCGTTTCCACTGCGGTGCTGGCACTCTGGTTGAGCACCCACGCCGATGTCAACGCGCTGCCACTCGAGCTTGCTGCAGGCTGCTGCCGTGGTGACTGACTAGGCTGCAGTGCGGGCGGACCCATTGTGTGTCCGGGGAACCTCAATGCTGCCGGTCTCGGGCCTGCAGCATCCGCAGCAGCGGGGCACGGTCCAGCGGGGCAGGGTGAAGCGGCACAGGGTGCAGCGGCACAAGGTGCCGCGGATGCAGTGGCTGCAGCATGTACTGCTGCATGTAGTCGGAGCTTTGCGATGCCCAGGGTGTTCCGGCTGTTCCAGGGTGTACCGATTGGTGTCGCCACTGGTGCAGGTGCTGCTGGTACCCGTTGACTGGCGACTCCCAAGACGAGGTATTAGAGGAAGAGTAGGACGTCACAGAGGGTGGCCGCACGGTCTGAGTCATGGGGGCGGGAGGGGGACAGATCCAGGACAGCGCCGGCCCCGAGATTACGGTGCCGTCATCCGCCACCTCCGACTCCATCACCTGCGACATGATAATGTTCATCACCCCCCGCACATGGTGGAACTGCCCCTTCGTCATGGTCACTAAACAGTCCTGCACGTAGTCTGCGAAGGCGGTCCTCTGGGTCATGCGCACGCTTAGGCAGTCTAAGATGTCGCCCGAGGTGTCGATGCGCTGCTTCAGGACATCAAGCAGGTCCTCCTCCATCGTGGAAGGGGTCATTGTTGGGGCTCCATCCCGATCTGCTGGTCAGTGCAGGCAGTCTCGGCAGCCACCAGATCGCCTCGCGATGCGTCAACAGCAGCCAACAGCTGCAAGACAAAATAATAAAGCAACATATGTACAATGAATACAAGACAACATGACTTTACATAATGAGGCCAGCCAAACTTGTCCAGAATCCACTGCTCCCTCTCTGTCCGCTCGGGTGCCCCATCACCACTCTTCTTTTTGTGAAGCCTGGTGTTGCTGTCACGCATGGACTTGAACCAGCCCTGGAGATGGGCCGCAGTTATCCCCATCTTCTGGGCCTGGTCCTCCCACAGCTTTGCCTTTTTGTCTGTCCACCGATAGTCTGTCAACTTTACGTTCCAAATGACTGGCGTGTCATGGAGAAAGTCAAGCAGGACCTCCTCCTCGTCTGCAGGCAGGGTACAGTCCAGCTTCCGCACTCTCCTCTTGCCTGTTCCTTTTCCTTTACCTGACAGACGGTGTGAGGTGGATGAGTTGGAGGCTGCAGATGATGCACGGGAATGTGCTGAAGAAGGAAACATGGACTGAGTGTCCGTCGTCTCCTCTGTGTCCGGGCGAGCTGGAGATGAGACCATCGGAAATGGTGGAGATGGTGGAGATGGTGCTGGCGCTGCTGATGCTGGTGGTGTACCAGTCATCCTCTTTCTCCCCTTCCCTCTTCCCCTCCCATAGTGGGGGTTTGAAGTTGAACTGGAACAGGAGCTGGGGTTGTTCTTGGCTGGCATGCTGGAGAAGTTGTGAGGAGAGAGCAAGACAGCGCCCTTATTTATAACCAAGGCGCAGGTGGGTCGGGTGCTTTACCTGACGTTGGCCCATGTCTGCTGTCATGCTAGGCTGGCGGCGCACGCGATGCGGTTTCGCTAGCCCCACTTTGACACAATTAATAATTCCTTTGTCCTCACTCATTGTCACTATGCTATACCGACGTTACGCTCACGTCAACTACGCGGCATTGACGTCCAACTTGGGCCAGTATTTGCATATTACGCCGAGAATTTCGACGTGTCAAATTTATTTTCACGTTGTCCCTATGCTGGCGCGTTACATTGTAGTGTGACAGGCCATAAACTGCAACAGAGGGTGCGTGACACCCCAATATACATGCGTGTCCGTTGAATCTATCAACAAAGTTTAACCACCAAGCAATTTCGTCTTTAAACGCGGCATTTAAGCGGAATTGATAATAAGGGTGTTTCAGCATCCTAATAGTGTCGTAAATCCGACTGCAGAATAACCTGCCACCTCTAACGGATAATAACTGATTGGTAATATGCACAGATGTCCCATGACTCACCCGAAACGACGATGCCGTCAAGGTAATTAATAACACCTAGTACCCCTCGACGCGCATGCGTGCACCACCGAGTTACTAATACGAGTAAATATGAAGGGGCTCGAGGACAAGCCCATACTCATCCTTGTAAAAATTATTCTGAGAAAACGCATTGGTGGGGAATGCAAATGGTCTATAATGGAGTACAAATGGTCTATTAATGTAAATGATATATAGGGCCAGGTGCATGAATGTATTTATGTAGTTGCTGGTGATTCTTTACTTATGGTCAATAGTCATTGTGTATTAGGTAGATAGTGTGAATGAGGCACTAGTGATAGTGTGTAAGGAGCCTCAAGAGCTCTACTCACTACCCCCACCCCCACACCCCCCCCAACTGTTAGTCACGGATCACCACACACACAGCTCAGGCAGGTGCAGGCAAAGCAGCCACACCGCATGGTGGTGGGTAGATCACAGTAGCCATGGTGACCCCAGAATGCTTACTGTTCATTGGTGGAACTAGAAATGCTTGTTGCTGATAATGGTCATACCCCAGTCACACGAGAGGCAGCGTTCGCCGCCAACCTCCCTATGCCCAAAAGGACGCCAACCACCCAGCGTTCCATTCGATATATTGATTCAAATAGGTTTTAGGCGCCATGTCGGCGCCATGTCGGCGCCATGTCGGCGCCATGTCGGCGCCATGTCGGCGCCAGGTCGGCACCAGGTCGGAGCAGACCACACGGTGACTGGAGCATCGCATGTGTTAGTACCAACCGAGGGCGGCGCCAGGGTAGCGCCAGGGCGGCGCCAGCGCGCCAACCATTTTGAATGGCGCCGCCGGAACAGGGCGTAAGGAGGTTGCACGTGCAGCAGCAGCAACCTCCTTGCGCCCGAAATTTCCGAAATGGACGCTGGGAGGTTGGCGTCTTCACGGCGACAGCACTCAATGAGGGCGTAGGGAGGGCGCAAGGAGGACGTTTTGATGTCGTGAATCGATCGGAAGCGAATGCCGGCCTCGTGTGACTGGGGTATTAGATGGTATGCCATACCAGATCCATGTACCACTATATAATAATAAACCTGAGGGTGCAAGCTCTCACTCTACTTTCATTCTTTATACTCCTCGTTTCTCTTCTTGCCTGTATTGATTTCATATAGCCTGCCTACACAACCCACAGATGCCAGCCGTTGTCTTTACATCCTGTTGTCAACAAAATATCTCTGACCATCACCGAAATCCCAATGCAAACCTTGGCGTTCTCTATCACTCGGGTGAATCAAAACTGCCCGATACGCATTTTTGTCAATAACTGAAATATAGTCCTGTTCACACATATTATCTACCAAGTTGTTGACGCCATTATAGGAAAAGGTCCGAGAGACCTGGTCGACGTACGCGTTTACAAAACCATGCTGAGGCTTGGAGCAATCGATAACGCACCTAAGCCCGTCACCAGACGACTTTTCGACACACAAAATATTATGGTCGCATAATGGAGGATCGGTGACCTGAGAGATACAATTAGCATCGAGCTCAGCCAATAGCTTGGCTGAAATGAATTTATAATGTTCAGGGCTACGAACACCCTTATTACCACCACTGTATTGAACATCACGAGTGGGGTTAATTACATTGAAACCAAAAATAACCCCCCTCAATAAGTACTCCCAATCCGCATCGCGTTCACCTTGAAAACACAGTTCTGCAAATGCTTGGCATGGCTGCAACTGAACGGGGTTATTGGACCCGTAATGGGAACAACTACACGTTCCATACAGACATTCCGATGTCACAATTATAGTGACGGTACACTTAGTATCAATGTAGTGGGGGGCCGTGCATGGGTATTTTTCTCTTTTCATTTCAAATTGATGCAAAAGTTTCGTTTTCAGTACCAATTTGATGGTAAGGATCTATAGAACAATTTTGGTTCGAGTGTCAAGCTCTCAGATAAAAAAATTCAAAATGGCTGCCAAAATCAAAGATGGCTGCCAATTTAGTTTTCTTTTGCATTATGCCTCATAACTTTTGTCGTATGGAACCTAGAATGATGATTTCGGTGTCTATATATGGGTTTTCATGTATGAGTAATTGAATAAAAATAAAATAAAGATGATTGGAATATATCTTATATGGTATTTCATACCAATGAGACAATAAATACAAAATGTGACGATACAAATGGGGTATTTTTTCTTGGTGTCTTTCCAGGTTGTTTCTGAGATGGCAGTTGTGTATTTTGTGCCAAAAGCAAACTGAGGAAGTGCTTGTTTGTCCTCTTGCGAATCCAGTCGCCAGTCATAGAGAAGAAGCCTACAGAGAAATCACCAGGCTCGCAAGTCAGTTCAGAGCAATTGGTGCTGCTCCCCACCCAGACATAGAACTTCCAGATGAAGAATCCATGCAGAAGAATCATGCATCCTGGCATAAATCTTGTCATCAACTTTACAGGGCATCAGCACTTGACCATGCAAAAAAAAGTCATAATGAAGGATTGCCTCCTGTAAGAAAAATATCCCGGCGGGGTAATGCAGCTGTTAATCTTAATCTGTGTATCTTCTGTGGTGATAAAACAAATGAAGCAGACCATTCTTTCCAAAAGGTTAAACTCACCCAACAGATACATGATAAGGCAGTCGCGCTGGGGGAAGAGTGTATTGTGGCTCTCCTTGCTGAAGGCGATCTGGTCGCCATTGAAGCCAAGTACCATCGGAATTGCTAAACAGGGTTCAATCGCCGTTACGATGCGATTTGTAAACAAGACAGAGCTAGCAAAAATCTTGAGGCCACAACAGAAAATGAATTGCTCCAATTTATAAAGGAAGAAGTCACTGGAGGTCGTATAATTTTTGCATTGCAAGATCTGACAGATATGATGACCGAGAGATTAGAACAACATGGAATCCAGAAGACTGTGAACCGGACAGTCCTGGAACACTTCCCGAATTTGACAGAGGAGAAAGGTATCCGAGACTGAGTTTTCATCGTTTGTTCGAAGACGGCTAGAAAGATCATATCAGATGCAACTCAAACACCAGATGAGGAAGCCCGTACATTACTAATGGCAGCATCGATGTGGTCTTCATACCATGCTGCTCGATCAGATACTGTTGGACAACCAGAAAAAGGCATTGAAGCCCTCCTGCCACTTTTCCATGAAAAAGCCGCCACTCCAGAAATGATTCGACATGGAATAGAACTGGTGAAAAAAACAACTGAGCACTTCAACCCACACCAAGTTCCTGTGTTGGCAGTGGACCAACCACTCTATGACCTAGCAACAAAAATGCAGTGGACCTTCCCTGACATCTTTGGGGAAGACAAGTTTCTGGTTATGCTAGGTGGGCTCCACATTGAAATGGCTTTGTGGAGCACCATGGGAGATCTTCAGTGTGGGTCTGGATGGCCTGAAACCCTGAAAAAGCTGGGCTAGTGAAGACAGAAGCAGCAGCCACAGCTTTTCTGAAAGCATCCAATGTACATTTTTTTTGTAATGAGAACAAGATATGCCCATCAAATTACTGTTATGGTACTCGACAGCCTTCTGAAGCGAGCCTACGAAGACAGTGGGACCAAGATGGCTCTTGAGGATTGGGTCGTGGTAGCTTCTGAACAGAGTCCAACATTCAAATTCTGGCTACTCGTACACAAGTACCAACAGATCATATTCATGTTCATCCGGGCACATCGGGAACGGAAGTTAGAACTCATGGTCACTACCCTGTGGAAGCTTGTGCCTCTGTTCTTTGTCTCAATCACCAGAATTATGCCAGGTGGATTCCAATCTTTATCCGAGACCTGGAAGTTCTACCAGATAGCATCCAAGTAGAGTTTGAGAAGGGCCACTGGACAATAACTCGAAGCAATCACCGTTTCTCATCCTTACCCATTGGTCAAGCACACGAGCAAGCCAACAAGAGGGTGAAAGGAGTTGGTGGCATTATCGGTCTCACAGAGAACCTGGACATGATGGAACGCTGGATCATGACTGGGCCAGAAATCAGCCGTGTCGTTGAGGAGTTTACTGGTGCAAACGATAATGATGATGATGAAGAACTCCCTCATCATGAGGAAGGATATGCATCTCAGCAACGATTTCTATGCCATGCCAAAGACCTGATGGAGGTGTTGCTGAGCAATGGGAATCCTTTTGAGGAGCACAGTGGAGACCTGGTTACATTAGACAACAAGGTGTGTGAGTCTGCGGCTGCTGCCGTATCTGTCCATAAAGTCGAGTGTATAGGACAAGAGCAGTACAACAACTTCAGACAGAGTGTGCTTGACTCAAATGACACATCTCTGACAGCACCTATCAAGCAAAGCAACTTACTGTTGTTCCATGAGAAGAAAACACAAAAGAAGTCAGCAATTAAGCTGAAAATGCAGCACTTCAAACGTTATGCAGAGCTATATGGGCAAGCTTTTCTTGTACTAGACAGCCGCGGGGGGGATTTGGAGGAGTTTTTTCATCACAAATCTTCCCCATACCCACCTACATTGTCATCCGAAGGGTCCCTCAACTCTTGTACCAAGTCAGATTTGTTGGTATATATCACAGAAGCCTGTACAAGTAGCACCTTTTCTGTCGATGAAGAGCTAGTAGCGCCAGATGTTTACGACTTCATTATTATTGATGGTGGAGTACTGATACACACACTTCCTGGTACAACTGTCCAAGGCAAGACCTTTGATTCATATTTCGACAAGGTATTCTGCCCAAGAATTCGCCACGACTTGAAGCGATCGACAAGAGTAGATATTTTCTGGGACCAGTATCATGCACTGACAATCAAAGGAGACACAAGGGAAAAACGAGGAACAGGCATCCGACAACGCATATCTGGTACTGCCAAAATCCCAGGCAATTGGCAGAATTTTCTGGCAAACGTTGATAACAAGAAGGAACTGTTCTCATTCCTGTCAAAAAAGATAACAGAAGAACATTTCCCAGATGACAAGAATGTCTACATCACTGCAGGTGATCAAATCCACCATGTTGGAAACAGTCCACCAATGGATCAATGCAACCATGAGGAAGCTGACACGCGTGTCTTAGTACATCTCCTCCACACCCTCCAATCATTGTCACTTGGGATGGTGCATACTGGAGACACAGATTTTGTCGTAATCCTTCTGAGTAATTTTCATCACATCAAGGCTCTGAATCCGGCTGCAGAAATATGGATCTCCTTCAAAGCGGGAAAGACAACCAGAATGATCTCCCTGAACACTATCGCCACAAACGTGGGCATGGCAACGTGCAAAGCCATGGCCCTCTTCCACGCATTCACTGGATCAGACAGTACTTCTTCCTTCAAGTTCAAGGGTAAGCGATCCTGCTGCACGTTGATGCATGAAGTGCCATCCCTTATGGAGAAATTTGCAACTATTGCCGAAACTCCATTCCAAACATAGCCAAGGTTGAAACAAATGGCAACAAACTTTGGAGGCTGTACTCAAATGAGCCAAATGAGGGCAATGATGTTGACCTCATCCGAATGAGGCTGTTCTCACAGAAGACTAGGGACGTGGAGAGAATTCCCCCAACCAGTGATGCTTTGGATCAACATCTCAAAAGGAGTGTCTTCCAAGCGAGCATCTGGACAACAACCCACAGGTCCATGATGCCTGTCAACAACCCAACTAACCATGGGTGGACGGAAGAGGATGGAAAGCTGCTTCCCATTTGGACCTCGCTGCCCCTCGCCAAGGATGTGTTCCACCTGGATGTGAAGTGCGCTTGCCCACTTACCTGCTCTCGTCGCAAATGCGTGAAGAGAAAGTTGAAGTGCACACGTCAGTGCAAGCGCACATGCGAGAAGTAGCTGGACTAGAACAATTTCCAATACTAACATGATGTATATAGGTTAATTTGGTTAATTTGTCAGACATTTTCTTATTAAATGTATTGTTCAAGGAGATTTTCAAGCAATTGACTAAGCAGTTACTCGGAAGTAGGACTCAATATAAGAGAAGATATGCTCCAATCATATTTATTTTATTTTTAATCAATTACTCATACATGCAAACCTAGGTATAGAGACCAAAATCATCATTCTAGGTTCAATAGTACAAAAGTTACGAGGCGTAATGCGAAAAAAAGCTTGAAATAGGCAGCCATCTTGGTTTTTGGTGGCCATTTTGTTTTTTTAAATCTGAGAGTTTGACACTCAAACCAAAATGGTTCTATAGACCCTTACCTTCAAATTGGTACTGAAAACGAAACTTTTGCATCAATTTGAAATGACTGAGTGCCCGGGCACCCCACTAATGGGGTCAATGGCTTTTAATAGTACACAGTTCAATTTAATATGGACAGTCAAAGCAGTCTAACGACCTCCAATTAAGCAAGCAATCATGTCAATAAGTGTCACATAATCCATTGGCCAATTCAAGCGTGTCGGCCTCAGTACGCGTGACCGGACTGGCAATATCAATGCTATGGGCAGTATGGCGCACAGCAGGTGTCACATTGCAAACTGTTGATGTTGACCATAGGATGTGTGTAGACTGTTGATTGTTTTCCTCCACACAGCTCAGCTCAAGAACTCTCTCCTAGTGCAATAGTATCAGTAGAGAAAGGAAGGCACAACCAACAGTGAAGGACAGGGTAGAGTAGCTTTTATTGTTGCCAACTCCAGTCAACCCCAACACAAACCAACTCTGCCAACCCCCACTCACCACCAGAGAGAGAGTGCCAGCTTACAGGAAATCACCCACCTCTTATACACACAGGGGCTTATACACACAGGGGCTGGCAGGGGTGGGTGGTGTAAGAACCTACGAGGTGAACAGTTAGATGTCTAGATGGCAACTGCCAGTTTATTGTTGTCAGGTTTAACTTGTCATGTGCACCTGTGACGTCATGCCACTGGTACCAGCTTGCTCTGTGTACATACATTACATCTTCCCCCCTTTTTTTTCTTTCTCTTTTAAAAAAAAACTAAAAACATAGTAAAGTAGTAAAATACTTGAATAATATGATACACAATCACTGCCAGCCTTTTGGCTGTCTTGTCCCATGTTGTAGATTCTACGGAAACAATCATGATCTGTATTTGAGGCAAGTATGAATTAGATGTGACATTCTATAAAAGTTGCTTCATTTCAATATATATATATATAACATTTTATCAATATTTTCAATCAAATACACAATGATTCACATTCACATTTAACAGTGACTCTTCAATGCATTATTTACAGCTCTGCGGCTATGCTTACACCGATATGCTGTCTTAGGCTAAATATTAATTATCTCATTATATATATATAAGCAATCATTGTTATATTAGCCACCTACGAATGTTTCGGCCAATGTTCTTAACACTATAACATTGTTGGTTAATTATTGTAAAATTACTTCTGATATTTAATTTACCTGTGTGAATCCATCATGGCCACATTGTGTCAATGCGCGTACATTCGGTTTACCAACAATTTCGTGATGGTTTGACACATACGTCTGTCAACTCACACATAGCATAATTGATCTCAATACATACACACTTATTCTTATGCTAACAGCCCCAAGGGCCTCTATCGCTTCGATCGTTCGTTATACAGATCTTTGGAGCTGAGTTATGACCTTTAATACCCTAAACGGTCAACTGGTTTGACCTTTCTACCTGATCTTGTGATGTAATTAGCGTGTTGTGTATTGAATCTTACCGGGCGGACTGAGGGTGCCAGTGCTAATTGTCATGGCGGTGCCCAGTTTTGTGCTGCAGCTGTTGGTATTATTGTGGGTGCTGGAATTATCATCGATCTGTTACAGCGTACCGTCTTATTTTCAGTATTTTTGATCATGTACGCCCGGCCGTGTTGTCTGTAATTGTGTACGATCGTCCCTTTTACCCATTCCTTTCTGTGACTGACATATCTCACCTGCTCACCCGTATTTAGTTTTCGGTGCGGTGTTTAGGCATGTCTGTTGTGGTATGATTTTTGTTTCATTTGTCGTTGTTGTATTTGCTTCGCCTTTGATGCAACTGGCTTAGCTTTTAGAAATTTGGGCAGTGTGGGTATATGACAGCATAATTTTCTGCTCATAAGGAGCTGAGCTGGGGAGGCTCCTAGTTCAGAAACTGCAGTATTTCGGTATGTTAACAGGGCCAAATGAAAATCAGAGTTGTCCAGTTTAGACTTCTTAATCATCGACTTAATAGTTTTTATACGCCTCTCTGATTGCCCATGGCTCCGTGGGTATAGCGGGCTAGAATGTTTAGACTTGAACCCATACGCTGCGGCAAATGCTTTGTAGTCATCACTTGCAAACTGAGGCTCGTTGTCGGATACTACTGTGTTTGGTATACCGTGTTGTGCAAAGATTTCTTTGATGCTGTTAATTGCAGCTTTACTGGTGGTCCTGTGGAGCTGTACAACTTCCGGATATTTTGAATAATATTCCACCACTAATAAATAATTTTCATTTTTTACATGAACCAAATCTATTCCTATTTTATAATAGGGAATATCGGGTATTTCGTGACATAACACTCATGCAAATGAGTGTTATTGTACCCTGTATCGCCCCGTATCCTGGGTGATACAGGGTACATTTACAATCATGAATTGACATTATTCTTCATATATTAAGTATACCTGCAGACATTTCCTATTTCAGATAATGCATTCCTAAATAACCCCTAAGTCATACCATTAACATATACTCATAGAATAACACTCATGCAGTACAGTTTAGTACATTTACAATCATGAATTGATAGTACTCTTCAGATATTAAGTATTCCTGCAGACGTTTCCTATTTCAGATATTGCATTCCTAAATAACCCTCCTACTACCAGACCTTCCTACTAAGACCACCTTTAGGCCCTGGTCCACTCTAGGTAATTGCACCTGTACCCCGGTCCCCTCAACCCCAACAGAGCCCCAGCTCTTACACAAACATACACAAACTAACCACTGAATGCACAGGTCCTCTCTGATGTATATATATAGAACAGTTCACAGCTTTATTTCCCTTCAAGTTAACTACACAGTGATTTACAACCAATTATCCCCCTCAGCCAGTGGCCAAATAACACCCAGTCTGTTTCACCCATGTGTTCCTATATGCATTCCTGATTAATATTAGAATTTGCATATTGCTGCTCATAGTTACTGAAATCGCTAACTACTATTTTACAACATGTTCCTCAGCCACGGCTGCCTCAATTGCACAATTAGACGAACATTGACCGATGCTAACGACCGAGACACCTGTTTGTTTGTGGCCAGCCGTAGTTCATTCCTTTTTGCACTTATCCTTGTGGTCTCCCTTGGAGCCACACTTGCCACACCAATGACCGTACATACAAATTTGTTCATCCCGTGAACACCCGTCTTCACTATGAAATGAATAGCAGGCCCTTTTACCATCTTTCGTATAAGGATCGCGCGCCTTGGTTGACTGGAACGGTTCGATTTTAGATAGTCAAATGCATAATAGTGTAGTGTCAACTCGGAGTTCCCCGAGTTAAACGCCGAGTAACCGTCCTCAGTAGCGAGCCGACGAACACCTAAGTCATAATTAACATGGGCCGAAGCGACAAACTTATCAGCCTGCTATGTAGGCGAGATGCATTACGAACCATCTGTAATCTTTTGTGGCCAACATCCAGTAGCAATTGGCCTCTGTTAATTCATATGCAAATAATTTCCGTTCCCAGTTCTTATCTTCTGTATAATGTTTTATGGACCACTTACTGCGTAGCCGACGCTTTTGACTCGGTGTTCGTTCTGACGATGACGACGAACGGTTTCTCCTCCTATGGCTCCAGTGCTGTCTAGAGGGGCTTCTCACATGCCTACTGCTCCTCTCCTCGTCCTCCTAAGCCTGTTCTGCATTGCTCGGTCTGTGTCCGGGCGAAAGCGTCTCACATCTCCTCTGTACCTGGCTCATGTCCCGTGAAGCACTCCGCCGCTCAACTCTTGGGCCTGCCTGCCATGCGACCTGCTTCGCCCGCTCCTGTGATCCCTCGACCTGGCCGCCTGCTGTCACTTCCCCTCGACAAACTCCTTTGTGCACTAAGAAGCAAAAACTGCCATAATTCTCGCTCCATCTCCTATCATCTTCTCCTCTATAGCTGGTTTTCTTTTCCTTTTTTCTAATGAGCGCAGCCGGTCGAGTAGGGTGCGCTCGTCGTCGCTTATCGAATCCTCTAAGACGACTGATGGCACCAAGGCAGCCTTCGACGGCTCCGCCCCTTTTTCTGCCTTAATCTTCTCCTTTTCAGCCATTTTGGTGGTCTGACAGGTTACGCGTGCATCTGGAGTCCACTGGTGTAGGGTGTATGCAACCACAGGGTGTGCATAAGTCTTCCCGCATAGGAAGATGCCGCGGTGGGGATGTGACAACAAGCAGCCGGGGATGTGACAGCTAGCAGGCGTAGCGGTGCAAACACCAGTTTTTACAACAGGGGAATCAGTGCCGAGTTGGCGCGCAGGCTGTCTTCGTGTATCCAGAGGAGGTGTGTCAGGCGAGCACCAGGCTATATAGGCACTTGTGGCGGCAACTAGCGGATGGTGGAAGCATAGTGCTTAGTAGAACCGGGGCCAGCTTGGTGGCGCCAACTAGCATACCTTGAACCTCGCAGCTGGGCGATACAGGCGCATACAATATTTTCTTATTTAACAATTAAATCAAGGAGGGAGATAGCCCCGTGGGTCCTACACTTGTATATACGCATATATACAAACTATATACACATGCATACACATACACTGTGTGGGGAATATACCCTGTTATGTTGAGTTATGTTGTATTGTGAGGGAGAGACATCACATGTAGGAGTAGTCTTTATTCTTCAGCCATCTTGTACCCACTGGTGCCCATGCCTGCCAGTGTACATCAAAGTATGGATTCATGATAGTACATAACCGAATAGGTATACAACATCCCTTTTCTTTTAAATGAAAAGCAGCAATCTTCCTGTGTTACAATACTCATAACATGATGTGTACAAGTTATATACCTATGTGGATGTCAATACAATTTCTCATCATGCTAAGAATATTTAGGTTATACATGTCCACTTGTGGACCACTATTACCATTGAAAGATAATCTTGAATATTTCCTCCAATAAACAAATTCTGATAATAGTTTCTCTTGCAGTTGACTAATACTGTGATTAACTTTAAATGTATATAAAAGTTGTGACTGACAACATAATAAATCTACTGCTCAGACATACTACTGACTAAGCCTAAGAACCAAAATTAACCATGACTCCGCACTGTTCAATTAGTCTTGATGTTTTTTTAGTTGTTCTTTCAGACTGTCTATGACTAAACATCTCTTTGACCGGTTGCTCACTAAGAATGACTGTGAGGTTTGCACGTTCACTAAACCTCACACTCTTTTCAGTGGGGTGTCTTGTGGGCGAGCAAGTCACGCACTGCTCATTCCCAGAACATTGGCTTTGTGGAGGGTGTTCAGCTTCAGAACAAGGACTCTCTAGGTCACTTGATTCTCGGCTAAATCCAAGTTTCTTACTAGCCTCTGCACTAAGCTCTTTCAAGAAACGACGGTTACGCCATAATACATTTCCATTAGGACATTTAATCATGTATGATCGAGGCTCCTTACACACTGATTTTACAGTTCCAGGAACCCATGAAGATTTGCCTGGTTCCTGCATCAGTACTTTCATATCAGGGAGTAATCCTGGCAACTCAGGACCTGCATTTTGGTCATAATACTGAGATGACCTTTTTGCATTGTCACTCAACCAATTATGATGATCACTAACCGATTGTTGAATTTCATCCTTGGCAGGGAGATTTGAACGAACCTTCTTTTCCTACAGCAACTCAGCCAGACTTGGGACTCTGGGTCCAAGCAGGGTACTTCTGAGGCACAGAAGCACCATCTGGGGATCTGTCCCAGACTGCTTGGCTTTCTTCAGGACCGCTTTAACAATAGCAACTGTTCTCTCAATCACACCATTACTCTGCGAGTATTGTGGGCTGCATTTAATATTTTCAAACTCCCATGCAATGGCAATTTCTTCTAACAATGCTGCATCATATTGTGGACCATTGTCAGTGTGTAGTCATTTTGATACACCATGAATGCCAAACATGTCTTTGAAAAATTTGATAACTTCAAGACTGGTCAATGAATGAAGACCACATACAAAGGGCATTTTACTGAAATAATCAACCAATACAATATATGTATGGCAATGCAGCTCAAACAAGTCACTAGACAGTACTTCCCATGGTTGGGAGGGAAGGTCATGTGGCTGCATAGGCTCCTTTTGGGTACTCTTTGAATTTTGTAGACATATTATACAATCACTTACTAGTGTCTCTATGTCAGATGACATGTTTGGCCAGTATAGGCATTCCTTTGCTCGTAACTGGGACTTTGATACCTTGGTGACTGGCATGAATGCGTTCGAGATATGCCTTGTGGAAAGACTCTGGAATAAGAAGTCTATTTCCGGCATATATAAGCCCATCTTCAACAGTCATATAGTCTCTTATAGACCAGTAGCTCTGAATAACTTTTGGAACTTGTCTAACCTGTTGTGGCCAACCTCGAATAATCTGCTCAGCCAATGCCGATATCTCAACATCTTGCTTACTACCTAAGCGTAACTTTTCAAGCTGGTTGACTGAGATCTGTACCATGTGTATCGCTTGTTCAAGGTCTACAGTTAAGTTTTTCATGACAAGTAGTCAGCATAGACCATCTCCTTTCCAAGACGGTACTTCAAGTAAATATCATACAGCTGGATGTGCAACAGCATGCACTACAACCGAGGAGGGAGCTTGGCTTAGCTGCTTCAGCTTAATGTTTTCTAGTGGCTTATGATCACTAAAAACAATTAGCGAGCAACCAAAAATATACGTATGGAACTTTTCTAGTCCATATACAACAGCTAGCAACTCTCTCTCTATGTTTGCATACCTAGTCTCAGCTGGAGTAAGTGCTTTGGAAGTGAATGCAACTGGCTTCCCATTCTGAATGGGAGCAGCACCTAATCCAAGGATAGACGCATCAACCTCTAGTTCAAATGCTAGGTTAGGATCAAAATATCGCAACTGCATATCTTCATGAATAGCCTGTTTTAGCGACTCAAAAGCAGCATTATGTTTTACATCCCAACACCAATCAGCATCTGATTTCAACAATAAGCGTAATACACTGGTCTTGGGGTCGACAAGTGTGGTATGAAGGGCCCTAAATACTGTATGAGTTCAAGAAAGCTTTGGAGCTCCTGCCTATTCTGGGGAGCAGGACGGTTTCAAATGTCATCACATTTCTTTACATCAGGCTTCATACCATCCGTGGACCAGATCAGACAATAGAATTCAATCATCTTCTTTCTGATTTCACACTTTTCAAAGCGAAATACTAGACCATACTCTTTGGCTACCTTCATCATTCGTTGTAGAGCTTCATCATGTTTCGACTCATCTTTACCATGTACAACAATGTCATCAGCAATGCCATCCACACCGATGCCTGCTTTCTCAATGATCTCATCCATGCATTTCTGAAAGATGTCTTGAGAAACACACAAGCCAAATGGTAAACGACGGAATCTGTATTTACCAGCAGGGCTGTTGAATGTGCATAACATGCTCATGCTGCTTTCATCATCTAAAACAATGCTCCAATACCCATGCTTAGAAAACACAGTTGAGCCAGAGAATTTGTGACTGATTTCTTCTAGATTGATTGATTGATTGGTAGTTGCTTACGCCATGTCGGCAGCATAGGCCATATTCATGGCGAGAAATGTTTGTTTTTTGTTCAAACCATCGCTTTTACATGTAAAAGCAGACAATCAATTATGTGCCAATAGACACTCATTAAATTAGAAAGTTTACAATCATATATTTGTGGTCAAGGGAAACAAATTCTCATAGAAAAAGAAAAGTTTTATTAATAATTGATTATGAATAATAGAATTTATTTAGTAAACTATATGAGGTGGTACAGTCCAGCTGCCCTCAAAAATGCTAAAATGTTTTCCTGTTTTACTTTAGTAAGAAGGTCATGCATACTGTGTGCAGTGTAGAATTGTTGGCGCAGGGCCAAAAAATCAACGCAACTTAGTCAAATGTGTTTGAGTGTCAGGCGGGACTGACACCCAATACATTCAGGGGGAGGTTCCCCCTTGAGCAGAAAAGCATGTGTAAGCCACAAGTGGCCAATACGGCAGCGGCTAAGGACCACTTGGTCCCGCCGACCTCCCGCATGAGTCTGTGGTGGTTTTCCCACAGATGGTTCAATTTCTTTAAGTTTAGTAATGTTTTCATCCCACTCATGTTGCCATTTGGATTTTATGTGGGTGGCTATTAGTGGTTTCAGATCAGAGTGAGGGATCAGACACGGTTCAAGATCACAGTTCAGGGCCTTCTTCGCAGCCCGATCAGCTCGTTCGTTTCCTTGTATGCCGGCATGGCCAGTCACCCAGCACAGGTGGATGTCATACCCATCCGTTGCCAGTTGGTTCATTTTATAAATGACCATTGCTAGAATAGTTAGTGTGGTTGGATACCTCGATACACTCCAACGCGAGAAGCAGTGCTCGGGCTTCCACAGTGAAAATCAAGCTCAGATCGGGCAAGCGTACGCCAAATTTTTCCCGTTGGCAGACTGCCACAGCAACTACCCGGCTTTGGTCTTTCGAACCATCAGTGTATATGGAGAGGTGGTCTGCAAACTGGCCATGCAGTCCTCGGTACTCGAGTGGATGTGTCCCAGACTTCCTCAGTTCCGTGAGTCGGAGGATAACCGATGGATTCCTCTACGACCACAGGGGAAGTTCTGGGACTTTGGTATCCTCCAACACGTCCAAATCCATGCCCAAGGCCTCCAAATGAGATTTCATTCGGAGCCTCAGTGGCCGGATGTAATTCGGCCTGGCATCATACCTGGATTCGTCATGTTGCTCGAATAGACAATTGTGTGCAGGATTCAATGCATTAGTTTTTATCTTGACTACATATTGCATGGCCAGGTTCATTCTCCTGTTGTTAAGTGATGGTTCATTGGCTTTGACGTAGAGGCTCTGAACCGGTGAGGTGTGGAAGGCCCCACGGGCCAGGCGCAGTCCCTGGTGGTGGATCGTGTCTAGCAGCCCAATATATGATTTCCTTGCGGAACCGTATACTATGCTGCCGTAATCCACTCATGACCAAACCAAGGTTCTGTACACGGAGAGCAGAACATCTCTGTCCGCTCCCCAGTCTGAGCTGGACAGAGTGGGGAGCGGACACTTATCTCTTCTAGTGTAGTTGTCTTATGATGTGTACGCCTAATTGCTTGGTTGAGATTTTTAGGATCTAAACACACCCTAAGCTCACCAGATGCTTTACGGGAAAATGCTAAGGAGCTGACCCAATCACAAGCAGCTTCATCAGAACATTTTTCTACAACACCAAGTTTCACCATTTCTTCAATTTTGTCACAAATTTCCTGTCTCGGCTGAATGGGATATTTACATGGAGCAGAAATAACTTGGGTAGCATCATCTTTTAACTCAATATGGTATAGTTTGGGCATTCGACCAATGCCTTCAAAACACTAAGGATAAGCTTGTCGCAGGGCACTTCTGTCAGAAATCTCGGGCTTGACCTCATGTTTGTTTGGACTACTGCTAGGGACAGTGGTGTGGGACTGCAATTTATTTTCATGAACAACACTGATATTTTTGATCTGTGAAACGCTTCTAAGTTTCAAACTTTCAGAGGCCCCACATGACAAAATGGCTGGTCCCTTAGTGTTACACACATAGAATCTGGCAGTGATCCATTTGGAGTCTTCAAATTGGATCTGCATAGCCATTGCACCTAATTGTTCAATGTCTGTGCCATTTACAGCAGTAAGTTTGACAGAGCTACCCTGTAACATGCACTGAGGATGTCTTTCATTCGGATAGATCTGCCGTAGGCATCGCAATGGTAGGATGTTACCATTGGCACCTGTGTCCGCTTTGACCTTGAGAGTCACTTTGCACTTTACATCAGGAGGCTTTACATTTAATTTAGCAAAGATAAGATTGACTGTCTCTCCATTGCATCAAAGTCACATACCTGGACTGTCACCTCCCCACAGTCAAGAGCGTCATCATGTGGGTGACTTCTATTACAGTCAAACTCATGTACAGTCCTATGATTATCCCTATGTCTGCTCTTGGAACGGGATTGTCGATGCTTGGTCTTGTCACCACCAGAGTCCTTCTTCCCAGCTCTGGTGCTCTGATCGCATTTCTGATGGCACACTTTACCAAAATCGTTCATCTTTTGGCAATTATCACACTTTTTGCCGTATGCTGGGCATTTTCTCGGCGGATGCGATGTTCCACAGAAACGACAAGTGTTGTGGTATTTGAATGTGTTGATTGAGGCAGTAGTGGTCCACTGTGGTCCCCCCCTCCTGTGCTGGTAAACCACCTGGAAGTTGACTAGGTAGGAAATTCTCACTTTTCACAGGCTTTGTGGTTAAAATTTCACTTCATAAGTGAATCAATGCGACATAAATGTATTTTGAAGTGTTGCCTGGTAACAGTCAGCACATTTAATTGCATCCTCTAGTTTCAGCGTGTTTCCCTTCTCAATCAACTTCTTCCGTGCTTCATGCCAGAAAGTACCTTTGATCAACTGAATCGTTATCCGCTCATTTTTCATCTCCTCATTTGAGAAACTGCACATATTCGCCTTAGCTTTGAGACGGCAAATAAAATCATCAACAGCTTCACCTTCTTTCTGGACCACTTTGGCTGTAACTTTAGTTACAGCCAAAGTTGTCAATGCCCATTAATTCTGGCAGAGGTGAATCTTGCCATCCACAGTTCAAAGTGTACAGCAGGCAGCATGGTTCCCTATTATCACTTACACATCTCAACAATGCTCTCATTCCAGGGCTCACAGTTGTCCATTGACAGATCAACACCATACCATTGTTGTTGTTGACTTCCTGTTG
Source organism: Branchipolynoe longqiensis (assembly GCA_030323885.1). Taxonomy (NCBI): domain Eukaryota; kingdom Metazoa; phylum Annelida; class Polychaeta; order Phyllodocida; family Polynoidae; genus Branchipolynoe; species Branchipolynoe longqiensis. The sequence continues at coordinate 28,832 of JASIRB010002535.1, read as the reverse complement.
ACAGAGCTCATTCTAAGGGCAGATTCCACCAAGCTGTCACCATGTTACGTTGAGTTATGCTGTATTGTGAGGGAGTGACATCACATGTAGGAGTAGTCTTTATTCTTCAGCCATGCCTGCCAGTGTACATCAAAGTATGGATTCGTGATAGTACATAATGGAATAGGTATGCAACATACCCCACAGATGCAGGCATAGAAATCCCACTCCACACCCACACCCACCTCAAGTGGTCATCATTATGTAGACTACTAAAACAACCCATCTGCCTGTGTATTACAATAATGGCTCATGTCACGGCATATATCATGATTTGTTCATATTCTTGGTTATTTTTCATTAATTATGTCTGGGATTTTGATTCTAAGAAACGTCGTTTTTAGAATATATTCTGGTGATTCACCAGGAAAAATTACTAAATCCAGAATACAAGCACCACAATGTTATATGCAAAATAAGATCATCTCTATAATTTAATATAATTTTAATTGAATATTATGAATATACTATTCATGGGAGCATTTTCTTCCTAGAAACTGCAACTAGCTACTTAAGTCCATTCTAATGGTATATTTTGTTAGGTTTCCCCACTGATATTAAAGAACTTATAGACTGTGACAAGCCACCCTTATTTGTTTCTATATGAAAACTATCTTGATTTTTCAATACGCCTTGAGAAACCAAGACGTTTTGAACACGTTGAAGAGCTTACCTCGTTCGGGTGATGCTGATCATTAAGGTCCTCTTCAATTACCAAGGTCGTATTTTATATAGGACAGCGTAGTGAAATGACATAAATGACTGAGGCACAATAAGCTTGGGCTAGTTTTACTATTGGAACATATCACAGGAAAGGAACAAATTATTGTAAGATCCTTGATTAGTGACAGGATATTTAGTCATGGAAGTAATTTGTAAAACAACATTAAAATATTAGCGCTTAATGATTATGGACCAGGTTCCCTGTGTTAGTTACTGCATTGCTATAACCAAACAACCACATCACAATAGGGGTACCTCCAGTCAGCCATAGGTCTATATGTAGGTCAGTGGCAAACCCTGTGTAAAAATATATGGTCTTTCGGTCATGGTAGATGAGTTGGGGGAAAACATCAATATCTCGGGTGACAGAGTTGGGGACCATTGTTATGTAATAGCGAAGCAATGGGTGCCCACTCGCTGTGTGACATAACAAGCTATGTGTAAATGTTATGACGCACAGTGACCATGATTGTGATATGATGTCAAGATATAAAGATACTGTTACTTATTACAGAAATGTTCCCTCCATGGACCAGGAAGGATGCAAATGGAGTGGGATCATCTATATATATTTGCTGTAACTGTATGATGACTATTTATTACCACAGGACCACTGGGCAAGCACACCAGCCATTCTGCATACATTATGGACACCACCTGCACTGGGGTTGAGTGACTTACTCACTCTAGAAGTACTGAAAGAAGCAGTTCAACACTGAGCTGTGTAACCATTGGACCCCAGTTCAATGGGATGTAGGCACTGATTTGATATGAGTAACCAGGAACCATGTGGGTTGGTGTAGCAGGTTGTAAGTGAGTTAGGGTGGCAGGTCACTAGTAGGTGAACAAGAGTTGTAGCCAATAACGCTTATCACTGTCAATATTGTGTGACTTGTCTTCCCTTTCTTCCTTATGAGTTGTTTTGAGTACTTTGAAGGTGGGGACTGGCAGACAGTTGTCAGGAACCGCCGGAATAGTAGTGAGTAAGAAGAGTAACTGAGACGGCCATCAGCATACTTTGCACCTGTGTGACTGCCCCCACACCCAGACCCGCACACACACACCCTTTAAACCCATTCACGTGTAGTGGCCAGCTTCCTGAGGTTGAGAGGGCAACAGTGAACATGTCAGAGTAGGTTTATTAGCTGTATTAGTATCTCCATTTGATTTATTATTATTATTATCATTATTATTATGATCATTATAATTATTGCCATTATTATTACAATTATTTATATCATTCTCATTAATGTCTGTATTAATGAAATTATAATCATTATTCTTGTCGTTATTATTATTGTTATTATCATTATTATTGTAATTACATTATCAGTATTATTATTATTATTATAATTATTGTCCTTGTAATTGGCGTTATTATTACCGTTAGTAATACCATATTATTGTCATTGTCATTGGCATACACATTTACATATGCATATATGTGCGTATGTATGCATGCATACACGTACATGCACATGTATATAAACGGATACTAATAAATCCTTTATCACATTTAAAAACATATGTTATGTCCTACCCCCTCAGCCTTCCGTGGAGTGGGTGGGGGTGGATGGTGGTGGTGCTGGGGGGCGGGGGGGTCCTGCATGGGCATCGCGGGGGTGTGAAAGTCCGAGTCGCGCGAGGGAGAGGTGACTGTGTCAAAGCCAGCCACCCCCCCCCCCCCATCCCCATCCCCCCGAGGCTATTCAAATGCAACGCAAAGCATTACGACCCCCACCCCCTCCCGTGTGTGGGGGGGGGGGGGGGGGAGCATAAAGCTACCAACACCCAGGAAGCGGGCGTCCCGTGGGTGGAAAGTACAAGCGGGCGGCATGCGGTGTAAAAGCACAACGTCTGAACAGTTTGACTTCTGGATACTGAATGGTTGATTCCCGTCCAGGTCTCGCTGAACCACTGGCTAAACTTTCCATGACATCATCTCATTTACATACTCCTTTGTCTCACTCACTGTCTAGAACACCATGCATCTCCTTAGCATATATTACCCACGTGTCTGGACGTCTATTACACATATATCACAACGGTCACCCAACCCAGCTGCAGGTGGTGTATATAATATATGCAGTATGGCTGGTGTGCTGGCCCATCGGCCCCATGGTAACAGGTAGTTGCAGACAGTTACAATAAATATATATATTAAAAATGTCCTTTTCCTCCACTTGCACCCTTCCTGGTGCATAGAGGGAACATTTCACCAATAATTAACTGTCTCTTATATAGGAACATCTCATCACAATCTTGAGCACGATGTATTAACATATATGTCCCATAGCTTAATATGTCACGCAGCGAGTGGGCCACCCATTGCTTTTCTATTACATAACCTTGGTCCTCACTCCGTCACCCGAGGATAATAATGCTCTCTGCCAATATATAATTCCAAACTGAAATCCATATATTTTTACAATGGGTGCGCGCGGCGGCTTGGCCCCGTCGGTCGGACCCACCAGTGGCGACACCTCCCGGACCGAATTCCTATAAGAAACCACTGCTGTCGGCGGCCCCAGCGTTACGGTGGCGCTTCCTTCCATCTCCTTTCGAACTAGCAACCCAGAAACCCCTGAAGCTACGGACAGACAGGACGCGTGCGTCGCGCGGGCGTCAAGCGGTTCTCATGCGCAAATAGCGAACACACTGGACACGTCTGCCACGCGTCTAATGGTGCAGTCACACTATGACGCTTCTCGCCGGCGACATGGCAACATGTAGTGATTTTGGGCGATAATAAGTGAAACGTCTGGACGCGCTGGTGGCGCGTTATGAGCGCGTCGGTACACTATCCTTGACGTTGATGGTCGGCGGACAACGTCGGCGTGCGTTGCCGGTCGCCCAAGGTTTTAAGTGTGTCAAAAAAAAAACAACGACCGGCAGCGCGCGCAAATATATGGGTAAGGACGTTAGACGCGTGTCGCGATGCGTTGGACGCGCCGGAATAACATTACGCATGTTGATTTTCAACATGGATAATTTACTGGCGGGAACACGGGCACTCTTTTCTCTCGCACTACTTTCTTGCTCTACTTCTCTGTTACTGACTGCCATCTAGCACTTCACTTTCACGCCGGTCTTTCTCCTTGCAAGTCGCTTCACGTTAACGAGGTGATAGTAATCTTTTCCACTTGTCAGCTTTTTTCTTCATGTTAAGTACTTTCTCATGCTCATAGTTAGCTGAATTTAATCTTAGCAGTGAATAATCACTAATTAATAGTTTTTCTTACGAAGCATTGGAATGTTATTCACATTGTGTTGTTAACATTGCTAGTGTATGTGCACCGTCGTGACAGTGTCAGTGACCTCTGCTCACTGGCAGTTCGTTTCTGTAGAATTATAATGTATTAAGTCATGCTCACAAATGACAATTTTGTGCAGCAATGACTATTCCTAATTAACAGAATGTTACCTGAAGTAGTCCAAGTATTGTTTCTTTTATTTTCTTAACGGCTGCTCGGTTTCCGTATCGCGGTGATAGTAAAGCTAGTCGTTGGTTGATTTCAACTTCAGTGCAATGGTACCAAGTGCTTCACTTCATGCTGCCGTACGAGCAACAGTAACTTTAGCCACAAGCCCGTAAACAAGCAAGTCAGATTTTTATAGAACATTGAAGCTGCTTTCAGTATAATTTCGGCCCGGCGTTCTTCAACATTGTTCAAGTGTTGTTTACAAGGCTTGGTATCACTTATACATGTTACAGTTTGGTTGGTATGGAAGACTACGCTTCGGGGGAATACTACACAAGTTCAGTTCATACGACACTGGTCCGCATCATGCGGTGTGTCACAAGACTGAAGGGGGCGTCACCCGCCGTCGGTGTCACAAGACTGCTACTACTTCATATTGTTTCTATTATCTCATGTTCATATTTAACTGTTGTAACATTAGCAGTGAATAGTAACTAATATTAGAATTGTTTTGAAGCATTGCAACAGGCTTATCGCTTTGTTGTTGTTCGTGTTTTGCCTCTGTGCATCGTTGTGACAGAGTCACTGCAATAACTATCCGAATTGAGTCATGCTCTCAAATTACAGAGTGGGACTGTTATGGTGACTAGTCATAAATAATAGTTCTTGAAATTAAGCACTCAAACTTCATTATGTTTGTTCTTTGTTAACATTTGCTTGCTCTGTTTACCACAGTGGCTGCTCCTAGCTGGTTCATTTCTCGGCAATCTTAGCAGTCTCACTATTACCGTTAACGATAGTCTTGCTAATAATGCTCTGTAATGACGTCATGTTGTTCATTAGAAGATAGACATTTTCTTCTTCTATCTACCATCCCACGCCCCCCCCCCCCGCGGCTGGCGTCCTGTGACTCACCTTCAATGCCTTCACCCGACGCTCCCGGTATCCAACACGGTATCTGCCGGCGGGCTACCTCCCCGCTGCATGGTCTCTACTGGCTGTCACCCGCCGACTCCTCGTTCCCGGCCTCCACCCGGTTTCTGTCGGTGGGCCGTCTCCATGCTACACATAGATGAAACGCTTTATAAAGTGTCATAATTCCTTGATAATTCTCACAGGATGATGATCTAGGTATCATTAGAACGGTTTTTTCCAATACCGTGCAATGTTATATGTTATGCTCGAAACTGGTGATGTTGAAATTTGTTGTCACATAGCTACTCCATGGACCGTAATATCATTTTAATTTAACAAGGTATCTAGATATATATGATAGTTAGAACGTTCTTCCTTCTCTCTACCACGGTGGCAGTGACTCCTTCTCGCCAGTGCAATTCTCCTTCTTGAGCGTCTCATTATTAATATTATTAGTCATGCTCATATTTAACAGAATGCGACTATAGCCTGAGTGTTACAATTAATAAAAATTGTCTGTCTCCTGTTCGCCGCTCCATTTCGATTCAACTAACCACGGTAATGATTATGGTACATAGAAATTTTTATTGCCAAGCCCCCACTGCTGACGTCCCGTGACTCACCATCAATGTTTTCAGCTGACGTCCACGGTCTCTGCGCCGAGGTCTGCTGGTAGGCTGCCCTCCGTTGCACAGTCTCTGCTGGATGTTGCCTGCCGACGCATTTTCCCGAACTCTGCCCAGGTTTCTGCCGGCGGCATGTCTCCGCGCTGCACAGTCTAGGCTAGCTGCCACTGCTAGCTGTCTTCAGACAACGTCACCGGTTTCCTCCGCTTGCAGGATAAGTTTTACTCTTGGTGGACACTGTGGTTCTCGCCTGGTGTTATTGACCGGATTGTAATACATTATACTGTCTAAACTATATCTGCATCCTGGTCCAAGCACTAATTCACGGTAGCATTTCAGTATTGGAATACTCCCTGATTATTTAAACTATATGTTCAGGCTACTGCAACTTATACTCGCTAAAATAATGGTACCTGACCCACGTTTTAAGTTACCGCTCATGCAATATTTATACCCTCCTAGATAATGTAACCTGCATGTTTGTGGGGACTCAAGTTCCTGCGCTGTCTGGCATGCCTGCTCCGCTGCCACTACATGTTCCTTATTCAGATACGCACAATTCATAATATTAAATATAGCCACGCTCGCATCTATAATAGGGGTGCAGGGCTTCAACATGAAAAAATTCCACATTGGTACCGGTAGCATGAAAGAATATTAGGAACAAGTCAGAACTGATATGCGGGCCTCCGTATTCTGTGCCTTGCAAGGGTTGTAGTGCCCTGATGTAGTATTAGATAGACTAATAGTCACTGATGCAATAATTTTCAGTCTAGATTTTTACACTCCTGAATGCAATGTAGATAAATTAAACTACATGTCTTGCAGTTTCACAATTGTCTGCAGTACTTGCACCGCTGTCACTAGATGTTCTTAATTAAGAATTCCATACGTCATAATATTACACATAGCCACGCTTGCATCGATACAAGGGGCGTATGGTTATAAACATTCCATTAATATAATGACATAACTGCACACTGCTACCATAGTATGCCACACTACTAGTAACCAGTCGGGACTGATAGGCGGCACACGCATTTTAAATACACAGGTGATATGTGATATGAGCTAAAACGATTGCTACTATTCCAGAAGAGAAGCTTGCAGAAGTCCTCACTGACTGTCGGGCTTGGAAAGACAAACAGGTTGCTTCGAAGAAGCAACTCCAGAGTATAGCGGGCAAGATACAACACGTTGCGAAATGGTACAGCTTGAGTCACCATTTCCAGCTAGTTCCTGAATTAACAGAGGCCCTGTCTAGCGGCACCTGGGCAAACAAACGCCTCCACCTTCAAACATATGAGAGATTCTGCCTGAACCATGGCTCGACATCGTGAGGCCTTCGGTCTATGACATCCTGATGGAGTAGTGATGCTGTGGCAGCATTCCTTCCGCAGACAGTAATGTTTGGGCTACCATCAGCCCTCGCCTCTATTTTGGGTTGAGGGCTGCTGGTTCCATGCTAGTTCTTCGCTCTCATCTCTTTCCTGACCTTTCCATTTTTCCTCCCAACATAACATTTAACTACTCTCATCTCTAATCAAGTGTTCGATATGCCTGACACTTATCATGACATCATTTAACCTTGCTGGTACTCTATACGATACCTCAATAACATCATTCTCATTTAACTCTTGACACGATGCACCATACCGATATGTTTTCCAGCCAAGACCGACCTAACCTTGCTGGTACTCTATACGATACCTCAATAACATCATTGTCAATTAACTCATGACACGATACACGATACCGATATGTTCTCCAGCCAAGATTAATGAAGCGGGGCCGTGGAGTACTAATGCTCTCCTCCTATCTTCCTCAGACGGTAATTTCTACCGTACCATCAACCCTCGCCTCTATTTTGGGTTGAGGGCTGCTGGTTGTCTGTGCTAGTTATTCTCTCTCTCATCTCTTTCTTGATCCTAACATTTCCTCTAAACTTATCAACATGTAACTAGTCTCATTCCTAATTGATTAATCATTGTTCGATATGCTTGATACTTATCTTGACATCATTTAACCTGATTGGTACTCTATACGATACCACACTAATATCACGGTCATTTAACTATGACACGAGACACGATACACGATACCGATATGTTCTCCAGCCAAGACCGACCTGCCTGCAGGTTATGTTCTCCAATAAATTTTGTTATTTCCATTTCTGCCTTGTCCTCTTCTGTTCCCGTATGTAAATTACGCATGTTGATTTTCAACATGGATAATTTACTGGCGGGAACACGGGCACTCTTTTCTCTCGCACTACTTTCTTGCTCTACTTCTCTGTTACTGACTGCCATCTTGCACTTCACTTTCACGCCGGTCTTTCTCCTTGCAAGTCGCTTCACCCACCCACCCACCCGATAATCATGCATGGAAGGGGGAGGGGTTGAGGGCTGCTGGTTGTCTGTGCTAGTTATTCTCTCTCTCATCTCTTTCTTGATCCTAACATTTCCTCTAAACTTATCAACATGTAACTAGTCTCATTCCTAATTGATTAATCATTGTTCGATATGCTTGATACTTATCTTGACATCATTTAACCTGATTGGTACTCTATACGATACCACACTAATATCACGGTCATTTAACTATGACACGAGACACGATACACGATACCGATATGTTCTCCAGCCAAGACCGACCTGCCTGCAGGTTATGTTCTCCAATAAATTTTGTTATTTCCATTTCTGCCTTGTCCTCTTCTGTTCCCGTATGTAAATTATGGGAACGCTAGGAAGACGGCGCGCACGCGGGAGGGTCGTTGCTCACACGTTGCGGCAAACTGGGGCGTTTTTGTTTTACGCCTTAGCAACATTTAAGGTTAGATGAAGACGTCGCGCCAAACTTTTTTTTTTTTTTTCCCAATGCGTCGACACACGTTGGCCGCGCCCGCATAATGCGCCCCGCTGACGCCCATCTTTTTCCCCAAACCGCCAAAAAGTTGGACGTTTCTCGACGCGCAAGATTTTATTTTCAACGCTGACGGGTCGCCGGGAGAAGCGTCGTAGTGTGACTGCACCATTAAGGACGATACACACCTCCCATATAAGACCCACATTCCCCCCCTCTTCCATTCCCCCCATTTCCTCCCTCTTCCATTCCCCCCATTCCCCCTCTTCCATTCCCCCCCCCCCTTCCGTTCCCCCCTGTTGCGTTCCCTCCTGTTGCGTTCCCCCGTCTTCCATTCACCCTCTTCCATTCCCCTTCTTCCATTCCTCCTCTTCCATTTCCCCCTCTCCCATTCCCCTCTCTTCCATTCCCTCTCTTCCATTCCCTCCCTTTCCATTCCCTCCTCTTGCATTCCCCTCTTGCGTTCCCCCCTCTTGCGTTCCCCTCTTGCATTCCCCCTGTTGTGTTCCTCCCTGTTGCTTTCCCCCCTCTTGTGTTCCCCCTCTTGCATTCCCCCGTCTTCCATTCCCCCTCTTGCATTCCCCCTCTTCCATCCCTCTTCCATTCCCCCTCTTCCATTCTCCCTCTTCCATTCTCCCTCTTCCATTCTCCTCTTCCGTTCCTCCTCTTCCATCCCTCCTCTTCCGTCCCTCTTCCGTTGCCCATTCTCCATCTTGCATTCCCCATCTTGCATTCCCCGTCTTGCATTCCCCATCTTCCGTTCCCCATCTTCCATTCCCCCATCTTCCGTTCCCCCCTCTTGCTTTCCCCCTCTTTCATTCCCCCTTCTTGCATTCCGCCTCTTTCATTCCCCAAAAGGGGGATGGAAGAGGGGGAATGGAAGAGGGGGCATGGGAGAGGAGGGAATGGAAGAGGAATGGGAGAGGGAGAATGGAAGAGGGGAATGGAAGAGGGGGAATGGAAGAGAGGGAATGGAAGAGAGGGGAATAGAAGAGGGGGAATGGGAGAGGGGATGGAAGAGAGATGGGAGCGAGGGAATGGAAGAGAGGGGGAATGGAAAGAGGGGGAAAATAAGAGAAAAGAGGGGGGGAAAAGAGGAAAAAGGAGAGGAATGGGAGAAATAGGATGGAGGACGATGGAGAGGGGGGAGGGGGAATGGGGGGGGGAAGGGAAGAGGAACGAAATGGAAGAGGAAGAGGTAATGGGAAGAAGGGGGAAATGGAAGAGAAAAAGAGAAGGGGAAAGGAAAGGGAGGGAATGAAGGAGAGGGGGAGAATGGGGGATAATGGGGAGGAGAGGGGGGGGAATGGAAACAAAAGGAAATAAATAAGAAAACATAAAAAGAGCAGGAATGGGAGGGGAAGGGGGAATGGGAGGGAAGGAGGGGGGAGAAATGGAACGAGGGAGGAAAAATGGAAGAGGAGGGAATGGAGAAAGTAAAAAGAGGGGGAGAGGAAACGGATGAGGAGGGGAATGGAAAAAGAAAAAAAAAAAAAAAAAAAAAAAGAGGGGAGGGGAGGAAATGGAAGAGGGGAGGGGAGAATGGAAGGGGAGGGAATGGCTAGATAAAGAGAGAGGGGGAATGGAAAGAGTTGGAGGGGGGGAATGGGAAGGGAGGGAAAATGGAGAGAGAGGGAAGAAATGGGAATGGAGGGGGAGGGATTGAGGAAAAGAGGATGGGAATGGAAGAAGGGGGAACGGAAATGAGAAAGAGAAGAAGAAAAAAAAAAGAAATGAGAGGGGGAGAAATGGAAGAGGATGGGGAAAAAAATAAGAATGGAAGGGGAGGGGAAGAAGAGAAATGGGAAACAGAGGAAGGAATGGAAAAAAAAAGAAGAAAGGACGAGGCGGGAATGGAAAAAGAGGGAAGGGAAATGGAAAAAGAGGAGGGGATGGGAAAAGAGGGAGGAATGGAAATAGAGGGAAATGGGAAATAAAGGGCAAGGAGAGCAGAATTGGACGAGGGGGGAATAATGGAAAAATGAAAGAGGAGGAATTTTTTTTTAAAATGAGAAAGGAAGTTGGGAGGGGGGGGGAATAGAAAGGAGGGGAGAAGAGGGGGGGTATGGGAAGAAAGGGAGAAATGGAAAAGAGCGAGGGGGATGGAAGGAAGGGGGAGGGGAATGGAGAGAGGGAGGAATGGAAGAGGAAGAGGAGGGAAATGGAGGGGAGAGGGGGAGAAAGATGGAAGAAAGAGGGGAAAAAATGGAAGAAGAGGGGGGGGGAGGAGGAAGGGAATGGGAAGGAAGGACACAACACAGAACCACTGTGTGGTGGGCCACAAGACACCCCAAAAAAAACACGCCCCAAAAAGCCAAAGTCAGGCAAAATAAAAGTCGGGCAATGTCAGGCAAAGTCAGGGAAAAGGAAAAAAAAAAAAAATGAATGAAAAAGAAAAAAAAAAAAAGAAAAAAAAAAAACAAAAAAGAAAAAAAAAAAAAAGAAAAAAATGGAGAAGTCGGCAAAGTCGGGCAGAACAACACAAAAGTCGGCAAAAACCTAACAAAAACAACAAAAAGTCGGCCATAAAAAAACAAAAAATAAAATTCGGTCTTCAACAAAAACATAAATAAAAGCCAAGAGGTCACCACGCGTCAGGGTCAAGTGTTAAAAAAAAAAAAAAAATAAAAAAAAAAAAAAAAAAAAAAAAATAAAAATAAAAAAAAAAAAAAAAAAAAGTAAAAAAAAAAAAATTAAAAATAAAAAAAAACAAAAAAATAAAAATAAAAAAAAAAAAAAAAAAAA
>JASIRB010002535.1:0-15000 GCA_030323885.1 Branchipolynoe longqiensis | reverse complement strand
GAAGGGGAGGAGAGAGAGGAGGGAGGAGGGGAGGGAGGAGGGAGAGAAGAGGAGGGAGAACAAGAGGGAAGAGACGAGGGAGGGAGGAGAGGAAAGGAGGGAGAGGAGAGGGAGAGGAGGAGGGAGGAGGGAGAGAGAGAAGGGGAAGAGAAAGGAACAAGAGAAGAGGAGAGGGAGGGAGGAAGAGAGAAAAGAAAGGAGAGAGGAAGGAAGAAAAGGGAAAGAAAGGGAAAGAGGGAAGGACAGAGGGGGAGGGAGAAGTGAGGAGAAAGAAGGAGAGAGGAAGGGAGAGAGAGAGGGAGGGAGGGAGGGAGGGAGAAAGACAGAGGGAGAGAGACAGAGGGAGAGAGAGAGAGGGGGAGTGAGAGAGAGAGGAAGGGAGGGAGAGAGAGAGGGGAAGAAAGAAGAGAGGGGAAAGAGGAGAAGAGATGGAGAAGAGTGTGAGAAAGAGGGGAGAAGGGTAGAGATGTAGGGGAGAGAGACTTGTGTCCTTAATATTCATAATAATTATTCTTTATTTTCAATTTTACTTTAATTGTACTTTAATTTATAACAATTACATTATGGCATGCCATTATTGAACGCCCAACACTCCCGAGATCCCCGACAGCCCCATCAAGTTCAATAGTCCATCGGATGTGGGGCTGGCCGACTCCGACAAAGTTCCTGGGGTGGCGGCGACTCGTATGGGAGTTGAACGGCACCGGCACCGGAAGTCGACGGCCAGGCCACACCGACAGTGGCCGCCTCACCTGGGCAGGCAACGAGTCCTGGAGAGGCCCTGGTGTGGCCCGCCATGCCGAGTGTCCGGACTGGGCCAGGCGGCTGCGCCACCACCACAGATAGCTGTTGGACCAACTGAGGCTGAGGCGGGATCGGCTCATGACGCATGTGGAGCGGCTGTATGGACACAGGTTGAGGCATGTTGAGCGGCTGTATGGGGAGAGGTTGAGGCAGAGGTTGAGGCAGAGGTGGAGGTGGAGGTGGAGGCAGAGGCTGAGGCTGAGGCTGAGGCTGAGGCTGAAGATGCGACTGAGGCTGAGGCTGAAGATGCGGCTGCGTCATATACTGCTGCATGTACTCCTGTGTCTGCGACGCCCAGGGTGATGCTAGTGGTGGCTGTTGAGTCCAACAGTGGGGTTGAGACTGGTATACCTCAATTGTAGACACAGGTGCCAGTGCAGCCACATGAGCTACCGCAGCCACAGGAGCTGCAGGACCTATGACTTATTGCTCATGCCCATCGAAATCCTGCGACACCATCCGGTTAATCGGCCCACAGCTCTCCACAAAACCGCTCCTCCGGCATCGTCAGGAGCATATCGCGCACATAATTAGCAAACGTGATATGCTGCGTCATCGCCTGTGTAGGGGGCGGCTGCATGACTTTCAGCATGTTCCCAGACTCGTCGAACCTGTTCTGGATGGCAGCGAGGAGGTTTGCGTCATCTGGGGCTGACCGCTTCCCTTTCCCCTTTCCCCTCTCTCGGACTGTAGCGGGAGGAGTGGCGGGAAGGTCCTCCTCCATCCCCACGTCCAGATCCGTAGCAACATTCTCCTCGAGGCTGACATCCCGATGCGCAGCCTCTATGGCAGCGGCCACCTGCAAGACAAAATAATAAAATAACAGAAGTAACATGAACGCAAATCAATCTTTCCACAAAAGACAACACAAGTCAACGATGAAGCAAAAATATTTAACGATAAATGACAACATTGATTTATCAAGATTCATTACACAAATAACATATATCGATTGTCGACTTCTCGATTTAACCATAACAACACAACAAGTCAACATTAAAGAAATACAACAAATACATAACATTGAACAAATAACTTGATTTACCAAGATTATTTACGTAAATAATATATATCGGTTTGTCGACTTCTCCAGAATAATAGGGGTTTTACGAGAATCCTAACTCCCACACTAGTCAGAAGGTTAAAGATTATGTACTTACACTTCTGCAGGGCTCCGGCCGGTGACGGATGACGGACCACAGGAAACCAAACTTCCGCATGATCCAATGCTCCCTCTCAGGTCAGGCACTCCGTCCCCGTTCTTCTTTTTGTGGAGCCGCGTGTTGGTGTCTCGGAGTGACTAGAACCACTTCTGGAGATGGACTGCTGTCGTGCCCAAAAGCGTCGCCTGGTCCTCCCACATCTTCCCCTTCCTGTCCGAGTGGCGGTAGTCTGTCATCTTGACATTCCAGATGACTGGGTTCTCCTGCAGGAAGTCAAGCATCTGACCCTCCTTGAAGACTGACAGAGAACAGTCACTCTTCTTTGCCCTCCTTCTCTTTGCAGAGGACAGGCCAGAGGTGCTGGTGGAGGCTGAGGTGGAGGTGGTGGAGGTGGCGGATGCCGCCCGTGACCTGCCCCGAGAAGCAGGAGTTGGAAAGCTGGAGTGGGGATGCCACTGGTGTGTCATTTGTGTCTCCACTTCCATCTCCAGCCCTTCCAATGGACAGTGGTGTTGTGGAGAGTGGTGCTGTGGAGAGTGGTGTTCTGGAGAGTGGTGTTGTGGACAGTGGTGTTCAGGAGAGTGGTGTTCTGGAGAGTGGTGTTCTGGGGAGTGGTGTTCTAGAGAGTGGTGAGGTGAGGAGGCAGATGAGGAGACTGGTGATGGTGAACATGGCAAAGTATGCTTCTTCCTGCCTCTCCCACGGCCTAGTCCTCCAGTGGTGAGAGCAGCCCTGGAGGCGGGTGTAGCAGCAGCAGCAGCAGTGGTGTTCCTCTTAGCAGGCATGGTGGCAGAGTGAGGGGACAGCTCCTGCTCCAGACTATTTATACCCAGGCGGCGACCCACCCCCGACCTCCCAGCGATAACATATGCTTTGCATATGCCACGCATAGGTTGCACATACGCTGCTCATAGGTACCGCATAGGTTCCTCATACACTACTCATAAGTTCATATGCTAGGCATAGGTTGGTCATAGGTTACGTATATGCTGGACTTGTCAATCACAACCGTCAAATCACATCACAGTATGCCACGCATAGGTCAGGTTAAACTTTGAATACGCCACCATAGGCTAGGGGTAGGTTATGTATAGGTTACCCATATGCTTCAAAAGATACCGCAGTGCCAAAAGGTCACCATACGACGACCCGCAATGTTTTTCAAATTTTTGCGGTAGGTTTTATATACGCCGCCCCCATACGCCTTAATGTGACAGCACCATTAGTATTAGGTCTATTATTGAGCTATTGTTGCTTAGCCTTGTGCTTTCAGTGATGAGCTGCTGCAGGCCTAAGATTTTGATGGTGGTTTGCAGCATTAGTTTTTTTTTTTTCATTGCTGCTGTAATTCACATTGAAGTCCCCTAGCACAAAGATTTCTGCATTTGTTGATTTTTTTCAGTGTGTATGCTCTTTTCTAGTCTGCCCACCACTAGTGGCTGCTTGACCACCACCAACACTGCTTTGGCTGCTCCGCACAGCCTGATTGTGTTGACCCCTACTGGATTGTGTTGACCCCTACTCAGGCATGAGGGCCAGGTCCTGAGTGCCACTGCACTCAACCTAATAGCACTCACTATGTCATCCCCATGAACTCAGTTATAGCCCAACCAATACATATATATACATATGTATACATACATACATATATATACAAGCTCACTTGGTTAGGTATATGAATAACACCTCACATAATAGCACCACCACCCCCTGCCATATATCGAATAGTTTACAATCTGGTAGACTGTGAAGTGGTAGCTGAACCGTTAGCATGTAGGAGATTGTATGAAGCTGTAGAAGGACCGTGAGCATGTGGTAGATTTATGAAGCTGTAGCTTGAGCGTGAGCAGGTGGTAGACTATGAAGTGGTAGGTGGACCGTGAGGATGTGCTAGACTGTATGAAATATAATAGATGGAGCGTGAGCATGTGGTAGAATGTGTGAAGCTAGATTGCGAGTATGTATTAGCTCGACCACCAGCATGTGGTAAGCTGTATGAAGTGGTTACTGGAACAGGAGCATATGGTAAAGCCTGACAACCGTCATTGTGATATATGCGTAATAGACGTATGGACCTGCTAATGAGATGCAGGCTTTGGGGACAAAGAGATATGCAAATGAGATGACGTCATGGAAAGTTTAGCCGGCGGGTCAAGCGTGCCCTAGGCCGTGAATAAACCATTCAGTATCCAGAAGTCAAAGTGTTCAGACGTTGTACTTTCACATGGTGTCAGATGAGGAAGAATGCCGCCCGCTAATACTTTGCCGGGTTTGCGGCCGCCTGGTCAGCTTGTCCTCAGCAACAATGCACGATCAAACTGGAAAACATGGATCAGAGCATATGATATATACGCCACTGCGGCAGGTGTCATATTGAAGACGGTACGAGTGCAATGCTGCATCTTTCTTCACATTGCTGGAGAGGAGGCGCAAAAGGTATTTGCCAATTTGACTTTTGCTCTCGCTGATCAAGACAAGATCATACCGTTAACTGAAGCATTTCGAGTTTACTGTATCAGGAAGTGAAGTATCATTATCACACGTTATAAATTTAATTCACATAATCACGCGTCAGAGAACATGGCTAGGTACATCACGGCGTTAAGGGACAAAGTGAAAGATTGTGAATATGGTACGGTGGAGGAGTCGCTGTTGCGCGATCGAATTGTCGCTGGCGTGAAGAATGTGAATTTACGTAACAAATTGCTTCAAACTACTGAGTTAACGTTGGAGAAAGGCATAAGTATGTGTGAAATGAGTGAGTTCAGTTCAGATCTGTTGGAGGACACCAAATCAGACATTGAAAGTAAAGACATTGCTTTCATTCGGAATTATGCTAATGTGCGTACCGGTGCACCGGTGGTTCGGTCAGCGGTGACGCCATCTTGGAAATCGCCATCTTGGAATGCCGGTGGCGCCGGTTCAGGACATTTCAAGATCCGCTGCCAGAACTGTGGATATGAACACCGCCGGGGAGTCTGCCCAGCGAAAGGAAAGGCTTGCATTGCCTGTAGGAAGATCGGGCACTTCGGGAAGGTCTGTAGGAGCAGGCTGGGGAGAGTCAACTAACTTAACGTCGAAGCGCCCGACCCTCACAATGCTGAGCAAGACCCTGATCCGGCGGAAGTCAATGTACTGGCAACGGATCTGTTTGTGGGGGCCATTGACCGCGGTGCTGGTCGGGATGCCGAGCTGTGGCATGCAATCGTTCGGGTGAACGGTTGTCCTGTCAAGTTTAAACTTGACACAGGTTCGGAGGCAAACATGCTGCCGAGGTTCGTGTTCGACCGAGTCACTCCGGGGCGACTGACGAACACTAGATGTTCATTGGTGACGTTTTCCGGTCACCGGATCACGCCGGATGGAGAGGCAATGCTGGACGTCAACGACCGTGTGCTGAGGTTCCAGGTGGTGCCGGATTGCCAACCTATCTTGGGCAAGCAGGCTTGTGTGACGTTGAACCTGCTAGCATGGGTGGATGAGGTGGACAGCTCTGTACCGACGAACATATCCAAGCCAACGAACATTGCCAAACCGACGAACATTTCCACACCGACAAACAGTTCCAGCGCTGGGGCGGAGAAGCTGGTAAGCGAATACAAAGATGTGTTTCAGGGTTTGGGGTTGATCAAAGCAAAGGCTGTCATTCATGTCGATAAGTCTGTTCAACCTGTCATTGATCCGCCTAGACGGATTCCATTTGCAATTCAAAGTAAAGTACGTAGTGAGCTTGATCGTATGGTTGAGTTAGGTGTCATAGTGGAACAGGATGAGCCTACCGAGTGGGTTAATTCTATTACGATCATAAAAAAAAAAAAAAAGATTAGGATTTGTCTGGATCCGACTAAGTTGAACAAAGCGATAAAGAGAGGACCTTTTCCTACCAAAACCATTGATGAGATTATTGCCAAAACGGCCGATGCAAAGTATTTTCAGTTGGTGCGACAGGTATGGCAGATAGAACTAGATGACGAAAGTTCACGTTTGTGCACATTTAATACTCCGTGGGGCCGGTACAGATATACCCGCATGCCTTTTGGCATCAAAACAGCCGGTGACATTTTTATTCAGGAAATGCACCGTGTCATGGGCGATATACCCGGTATCGGGATAGTCACAGACAACATTTTGGTATATGGGTCAACGGTTGAAGAGCACAATGAGTGGCTCCGAGCTGTGTTGGACCGAGCTAGGTCGGTTAATCTAAAGTTAAATGACACTAAATCATTGCTGTGTAAGACTACAATAAAGTATGTAGGTCATCAACTTACCCAACAGGGTGTGAAGCCTGATCCAGACAGAATACAAGCAATAGTTGACATGCCAGAGCCGCATGACAAACAAAGCATCCAAAGGTTCCTGGGCATGGTTGGATATGTACACAAGTTCAAACCTAACATGTCCGAGATAGCCAAACCACTGCGCACGCTCCTAGCTAAGGACGTGGCGTGGCACTGGCAAGTCGAACAGCAGAGCGCGTTTGATAAGTTGAAGGAGAAGTTAAGAACTGCTCCTGTGTTGTCATACTACAATGTTAAGAAACCTATTGTGATTCAAGTGGATGCTTGTCAGTCAGGGTTAGGAGCCGTGTTAATGCAAGATAACAAACCGATCGCACTCGCATCTCGTGCGCTTAACGCAGCACAGTGTGGATATGCCACTATTGAGAAAGAAATGCTCGCCATATGTTTCGGATGCCAGAGGTTTCATGAGTATATATTTGGCAAAGAATTTCAACTTCAGACGGACCACAAGCCATTGGTGGCGATAATGCAGAAACCAATATATAAACTTTCGGCTAAAATGCAGAGAATGCGAATGCGATTGCAGAATTACAATATTCAGTTATGTCATGTGAAGGGCTCTTTGATGTTTTTTGTCCAGGGTGCATAGCGCCAAAGTAGGTCATGATAGCCTGTTCGATGACACGTTCTGCGTTGCTGCAGTGGACATGCAGTCGTCGAGTTTGTTGAGTAAGATTGTAACTGAATATGAAAAAGATGTATCTATGTCTATGTTGATCTCACACATTGAAGATGGGTGGGACACTACACGCATACAGACACCACCGTGTCTGAGACAGTACATTCCGTACAAACACGAGTTAACAGTTGAAAATAATCTTGTAATGAACGGCAATCGGGTGGTGATTCCTCCAGCTCTTCGTGGTGAAATGATAGAGGCGTTGCATGAGACGCATTTGGGGGTGACTAAGTCCAAGCAGTTGGCGCGGGACTGTATGTTTTGGCCAAATATGAACAAGCAAATTGAGGATAAGGTCAGTCGTTGTGACACCTGCCAAAACAACCGAAAGAATTTGCATAACGAGCCATTGATAAGTCACCCGATCGCCTGTCAACCGTATGATAAAGTTGGTGCCGATTTATTTGAGTTAAATCATAAGAATTACCTGATAACTGTAGATTATTACACCAAGTTTCCAGAGGTAACGTTGTTGGGCGATACGTCGTCTGTCACTGTTATTGAAGCGTTGAAAGATAATTTTGCAAGACACGGTATTCCTAGTCAGGTAATGTCGGACAATGGTCCACAGTTTAAGAGCCATGAATACAAGGAGTTTGCACTGCATTATGGTTTCAAGGCCGTGTATTCCAGTCCACAATATCCACGTAGCAATGGTCAGGTAGAACGGTTTGTCCAAACAGTTAAGGACATGTTAAAGAAGTGTGAGAAAACTGGGGCTGTTTTTCAGTTGGCATTGCTGAATTATCGTAATACTCCGTTGCCTGTCCTGAACGCATCTCCGGCGCAGTTGCTCATGAGCAGGAGGTTGAGATGCAGATTGCCTATGGCAGAGGGCATAGGCAATCTGGTGCCTGAAACGCAGAATCCTAAGAGAAGGCAGACAGCCCAGCGGCAGAGTAGTCAGAAAGCGTTTCATGACCGGAAGTGCGGTAAGGCGCACAAGCCTATGAAAGTTGGAGATAAGATAAAGTACAAAAATAATGCTGGGGAATGGAAAAAAGGGGTTATTTTGGGACGGACTGGTGTTTCTGGGAGAGAATATCAAATTTTAAACGAGTCAGGCAACATGTTATATCATAACCGGGTGCAAATTATTGGAGCGCCTGTGGAGGGGCGGCCCGAGTTAGTTGTGCAAACGCAATCTGGGTCAGCGTCAGTGCCGAATGTAAACAGTACGGTTAATCTAAGTAGGTCAGGTCTGCTGATAAGGCGGGCGAGCAGGTTAGATCTATAGGAGGTCAGTGTGCTTTCAGTGTTTACACGGTTAACATGTGCATGTAGATTTAAGTTTGTTTCAGTTTGTATTTACGTTATCATACATGATGGACAATGCTATGTCAGGCATTACGGCCAGACTGTGAGGACTTAAGTGCGGTGTGCACTCGGACATTTGCAAGTTAAGTATGCATATATGTATGTTGATGTTATATATTGGATGTGTTTCCATTGATATTTTGTAACATTTCATGTTTCAGAAATACTTTAAGGGGGGATGTGATATATGCGTAATAGACATATGGACCTGTGATTAATACATGCTAATGAGATGCAGGCTTTGGGGACAAAGAGATATGCAAATGAGATGACGTCATGGAAAGTTTAGCCGGCGGGTCAAGCGTGCCCTAGGCCGTGAATAAACCATTCAGTATCCAGAAGTCAAAGTGTTTAGACATTGTACTTTCAGTCATTGAAACGGTTAAAAAGCCTAGTATCTGGTGAAAAAAACATAATACTAATAGACTACATCACGGTTCCAGCGGCGTGGGTCATTGTGGGATGCATCAGAGCAAAACAAAGCCACGAGAAGCATATGGCACATGCTAATACTATGGGTGCAGCTATGAAATGTGCTAGTTTCAGCTCATCTCAGCTCTTGTTTGAAACATAGAATACCAACTAAAAAAATATTTATAATAAATTAAGATATTAATCCTTTATTCAGCATTGCATTTACATCAATATAACCAGCACATCTTATGCCATGTGCATTTAGATTTAGACAAATCTAGGCACTCAGACTAGTGTTAGAGCCATAGACAGAGTCAGTTTTATTTATTTCATTCATGTTTTTATTTATATTCTATGGTTCATGGAGAGTTGTGTCTTAAACATATTCATTATATTATTATATTGCATCCTTCCGTCCATGTTTATGCCAAATTGTTATGTATTTCTAGTTATTTTGAATAAAATGCCAGTTTGCCCTGCACGTATCGGCAAACTCAATGGGCGTACGCCTTTGCTTTGCTCCCAACGCCGTTTTCAACGCATGCGCAGTCGGAACCATGATGTAGTCTATCATTTCAAATACGGTTCTGTCATTTAAGCTAGAACCAATTTGTTAGAGTCTCACATATTGATAGTTTATATATGCAAGCATACCAAGTACACAGTTGTTTTTTTGTGGTAAATATGTTTATTCTGCTGAATAAGTCTGCACTGGTCTTCCAGCCATTTTTCAATTCAGGGTTTTTTACACAAAAGGTATATAGAATAAGGTATACAATAACTGTTGAATACACAATTTGCAGCATGTAACACAATGGAATGCTGTAACCCAAAAGTTGCATAGCAATATGCTAACAGTAGTGTCATATAACTAGATCAATATTACTCAGATCAATGTGAGTATTTACATAGTATTTAGAATGTAAGCAGAAGTTATCTTTTGTATTCAGTTGGTAAAGTTGTAGGTAGTTTCAATGTTCAGTTACAGTTAGACAAGCAGTATATAAATGTCAGTTTGTTAGAAATATTCTAGTGTAACTCTAGTGTAGTTAGTTATGTGAGTTTATGAATTATGTTGTTGGGGTGGGGTTGTTAATAATACACTGGACCAACTGTGACCAGTGAAGCAGTGGGACCAATCCCAGTGCGTTTAGGTCTTAAATTTTACATTTTTATTTGGACTGTCTCTGTTATTGTATATGATTGACTGGAAATAACAGAGGAACAGCAACAAATAAAAAAAGTGTGGGGGGGGGGGGAGAACTGAGGCTGGGGGTTCAGTGGTCTGCCACTTATGGTATGGTGAAACCATGGAACATACTTTACTGTAACTGCATAAGGGCCTGCCCAATCCGGTGTACTCTTAGTGAGTTTTTAAATTCTAGGTAAGAGGATGCTGCCCTGGTTCTGGCTGGTACATTGTTCCACATAATGCTGCCTTTGTAAATTGGTGCTTTAATTAGTTTGCTTGTGGAAGGCTTGGGAACTTTCAGTAGAGTGGAATCAGCCCATCTAGTATTCCGTGTTGTGTTGTTTATATATTGGGTCTCTCTGGCTCTTTTGTACATAAGTGATATCATTATAGTATATTATTGGTAGAACTGCTGATTTATATAGCAGTAGGGCAGTGTTTTCGCTTATGAAGCTCTGCATCTTCCTGAATGTAGTCATTTTTAGTGCCAATGATTGAGTTAGTCTAGCCAGCTGTTGATTCCCATTTAAGGTAGAATCAATCACTCTTCCTAAGTACTTGTATACACTTGCCTCCTTAATTTGTTTTCCACCAATATGCAGTGTAATGGGTTGTGCTCTTGCCTTCCGGGCTTTGGTGCCATAAATGACAAACTCAGTTTTATTGGTGTTAAGGGATAGTTTGTTTTCACTACACCACAGGTTAGCCCTGGTCAGCACTGTCCGAACCTGATCCATTGCTATTTGGAAATTGTTATTGTGTACTGTGAGTGCTGCATCCTCTGCAAATAATGTGAATGTTGCATCCGCTGATACTTGGGGTAGATCATTTATAAAGATTAAAAACAGAAAGGGGCCCAGGGTTGAACCCAGGGTTGAATAGTCCTGATGGTTGACTCAGTGTCATTGAGTTTTGTGTATTGTTTCCTATTAGTTAAGAAGCCGGTCATGAATGTACATATTTTCTTCCCCAGCCCAGCTTTCTGGATTTTCTGCAATAGTATGCTATGGTCAATATTTGTATCGAAAGCATATGAAGTCGAGGTATACAGCAATTGTAAGTTCACCTTTGTCCATGTTGGTCAATAACTCATCCATAGGAGAGGCCAATGCCCTAGTTGTTGATCTGTGTTTTCTAAATCCATTGTGTTGGGTGGTTAGGTAATTGGAAGACTCTAAAAATGTTTTTTTATCTCATCATGTATTATTTGTTCTATAATTTTGCCATGAAGAGGGTGGTTAGTATCTTTTGGAACTTCTCAATATACAAAATACGATCTGAGCTGGCCGAGCTGGCTGTCCTGTTCTCAAGAAGCAGGCATATGAAGCCCTGCTCTTTGAGCGTCTCTTTCTGACGGAGGACGCCCCACCAAGACCTGGGGTCACCCGTAGTGGGTCGATCCTCGCTGCCCCTTCTTCGTCCAATCAAGGGCGCCCCTACTTCAGGCCCGAGTACATGGTCGCTCTGCTTGATTCACTTATTTCTGTTTCGGCCCGATTCCCGAATCTGCTGACCTGGAATTGGTGTAATGGTGGGAAATTATATCAAAGGCGTCCTACATGCGCCCCCTCCAATGTGTGCCGAGTCCCAGCTGCTATCGGGTTGTCACCTGGCTCCCGGCACTTCGGGCAAGACCGGTTAGAGGGCGTCACCTTACCACGTCATCCGTATTTGCTTCCTCCAATCTCAGTAGATGTGGTGCCGGTGTTACAGACCAGCTTAACCCCCCGCCAGATTATATCCGGGTTGGTTGTTGGAGTTTTACGTCCTGGCAACATCTAAGGTCATATCAGGAAGCCTACTGACTTGTGACAGTGCGCACTCATGGAGTCTTTATAGTGCTGCCCAATTGGGAGACCAGGCCACCAGCACCATAACCTGAGATCCCACTCCGTCACATTATCTGGACACTGAGCCAAATCAGTCCTTGCCTTATCTTAATAATGCTGAGTGCCTGGCTAGGAAGCGACAAGGATACATTTGTAAGTCATTGGTTTGATTCAACCCGGGTTAGAACCTGTGTGTTCGAATCCCATGGCGACTTCATGTTGCCACAAAATGGACCAAGGTGACATTTGTGCTGTGTGACATTGAGTTTATTTAGGATGACAATTATACATTGCACATACTTTGATGTCCAACTCAGAACAAAATATAGATTATATATCTTCATTTGTTCTTTGGTTATGAAAACTGAAAGGACCATATCATGCAGGTTTTTTCATAATTGTTTCAAACTTTCACCAAAACCCTTAAAAAATCAACAACAAAAGTATGTCAATGATGATAATATGTACAACCAAATTGACGAACTTCTACACCGCTCAGTATCTATGATCTGGATCCTGCCAAACTTGTGAATGCAAAGTCTCAGTTTTGACAAAGCGTCAAAGCCATACCATGCTAATAGTGGAACTCTCTTCCATGGAGACAAGGAGGTTCTTGTCAAAACCTGTGTCCAGCATTCTGAAGGCATAGAGGGATAATCCAGCTACAGGAAAGCACTTTGACAGAGAGCGAGCCTCAGATAAAATACCTTGGGGTTACTAAAACAAAACAACTCGCTCGCGACACAGTCTTCTGGCCAAACATAGACTCACAGATCGCAAAACTAATCGAGCAGTGCACCACATGCCAAATACACAGAAAACAACTACATCATAACCAATGATAAATCATCCAATACCCAACAAACCGTATGAAAAAGTCGGGACCGATTTATTTGAGTTAGTAAACACATACTATATCATAAGAGTAGACTACTTTTCAAAATACCCAGAGGTGACCCAATTAAAAGTCATCTCATCCCAAATTATAATAAAAGCACTAAAAGAAAATTTTGCCAGGCATGGAATACCATGCCATGTCTTGGACAACAGTCCAAAGTTTCGAAGCCAATAATACGCCATGTTCGCAGAACACTACAATTTCAAACCGATATATTCAAACCCCCAATTCCCCAAAAGCAATGGCCGGATGGAAAGATTCGTCCAAACAGTCAAAACAATGTTTAAAAAATGCAAAGCAAAGAACAAAGATATAGAGTTAGCATTATTGAACTACCGCAACACACCACTCATCACATTAAATGCGTCCCTGGCACAGCTCCTAATGAGCAGACAGCTCAGATCCAGAATACAGATAGGCCTACACCCGACAAACCTAAAGCCGCAAACACAGAAAAACAATTAATAAACGAGACACAACAGACACAAAGGCACTATCATGACATAACGGCAGGGCGCCCCCACAAACAACTTAAGGTAGGGGACAAAATTAGGTTTCAAAATCACAACAAGCAATGGGTACCCAGAACAATCACAAACAGAAAAGGCCAACCGGACGAGAGTAAGAAATACAAAATACGAGAACCAAACATATCAACCATAACCATCTACACATAATAAACACCCAGCCGAGGAATACTTGACCGATATAGCGCCAGACACAGACACAAACACACCACCCCCACCACAAGAAGCACCACAAATAAACATGCCACAACCGGCCGCACAACAACAACCAGAAATAGCTGACCCACCTACACCACTGCCAGTCAGAGTGTCCAGCTTCAGACGGGTGATAAAACTGGTAATTCGACTAGATCTATAAGCAACACAGAAGATATTGAATCATTCAAAATAACGAACACATCCGAGTGGATTATCTATATATAATATTGTTAGAGCTAAGCGATAAACATGCATAAGTGCATAGAACTTACTATCAGATAATATGTCAAAGAAATCAAAACATACAATGTTAGAATAAGCCTAGGTATAAGTTTGAAAAAAAAAAAAAAAAAAAGGGTGAATAGCATTGACGATGTATGAAGAGACAATGATATGCATATATATGTTTGCGGATCGCGCGCACCTGCGCGCGCACCCGGGCATAACGTCTAGGGAGAGTTCCATAATAAACCACTTGCTATACATCGACTGAAGCGTACATACCTTCTCCTTATATAGGGAGAGGAATAATTTGTAATGGTAACGAACAGCACGGAACGTCATTTCACATTCATGAGTGAGCAATCGGTTTTTATTGATGGCCAGATAATATATACAAAGCGCCTCCGTCAGGGTTAAGCATCGCCACAGTATATACAAGACAACGTCTCCTCCATATGATCAAATAACCTTAACACTTTTACCAATTAACAATAATAACAGATATCCAATATCCAACACACCGGAGCAAGGTAAGACAGGTCCGACGGGTTCGAGTGCGCGGCTTGAACCTCTTCCCGTCATTACGAAGGTCGCCAGTGTAACCATGGTGCATTTCGTAGCGACCTATGCTCTCTCCCACATGCGTGGGCCTATGTAGGCGGCGGCTCGCCTGTCTCTGGCCCGCCAGGATCCAGACTCGCGTACAGGCTCGCCCACTTCGCGGGCAACTTACCGCCCTCTATATATCAGGTGGCAGGTTGAGTGTGGGGACTTGGGGGGACTGTATACGCTATGCATACGGCGTATACGCCCGGCCTATCCCGTCGTACGCACGTCCGTCCGAAAAATGTTGTGGATGTTAAAAATTGTTGGCGTATGGCGGCGTAAGGCATACACTAGGCATATGCTAAAGCGGCGCCTTCGGCGTATCTATAGCGTATGTAGCGTAGGCCTTGCATACATGTAACGTATTTGAGCTTACTCCTAGCATACTCCTAGCATATACAAAGCATATGTGCAGTGTATGCCAGGTGTATGCTCTCGGTATATAAAGGTGCTGCAAGGCTTCTTCTGTATGTCCGGCTCTGCTGCTCAGACAGGATGGATGTCCAGGCACTCCAAATACAGTTCCAGCATCGGTACAGTTCCAGCATCGGTACAGAATTGCCCTTTATCAGCATGAGCTAGGTCTCTACCTCATGGTTCTTCTGGCAGCCCGTCTCGAGAGGAGAAGGAGGAGGCAGCGGCGGCGCACAGTGTGGGTCAGACCCTGGATTGGGAGGCGGCCACAGTTTGGCATGTATGACAAGCTAATGGTCGAGCTCCACAGCGAGGACACCGCATCATTTGTGAACTTCATGTGGATGCCTCCCCAGTTTTTTGACGAGATTGTGGCGTGAGTGGGACCGAGGATTGAAAAAAAACGCACCACATTCCGAGTGCGCCGAGCCGG
>JASIRB010000065.1:0-22280 GCA_030323885.1 Branchipolynoe longqiensis | reverse complement strand
AACACACTGTGTTATGTGTGTCTACCACACATTGTGTTATTTGTGTAGCACAGTTTATGTGTGTGCTACACAGTGGTATGTGTGTAACACACAGTGTGTTACGTGTGTTATGTCTGTGTGTTATGTGTGCAACACAGTGTGTTATGGGTTATGTTTGTTGTTTGTTGTTGTTTTACGTCCTAGCAACATCTAAGGTCATATCAGGACGGGGACGGGGTTATGTCATGGGTGTACACCATGTAACCCATAGTGTGTTATATGTGTGTACCAAACAGTGTGTTATGTGTGTAACACAGTGTGTTATCTGTGTGTGTAATGTCTACCACACAGTGTGTTATTTGTGTAGCACAGTTTCTGTGTGTGCTACACAGTGTTATGTGTGTAACACACAGTGTGTTAAGTGTGTTATACACAGTGTGTTATGTGTGTGCAACACAGTGTGTTATGTGTGTGTACCAGTATGTGTAACACACAGTGGGTTAAGTGTGTTATACACAGTGTGTTATTGGTGTGACACACACAGTGTTATGTGCGTGTAACAGTGTGTATACACAGTTGTGTAACACACAGTGTGTTATGTGTGTAGCACACAGTGTGCTGTGTGTGCAACACAGTTTTTTTATGGGAATTTTTGTTTGTTTGCAACCTATAATGCTAGCTGCCCAGGTAGTACACAGTGTGCTTTGTTTGTGCAATATACATTGTGTTATGTGTAACACAGTGTGCTATGTTTGTGCAACACACATTGTGTTATGCCAGTATGTGTAACACACATTGTGTTGTGTACACACTGTGTTATGTGTGTCTACCACACATTGTGTTATTTGTGTAGCACAGTTTATGTGTGTGCTACGCACAGTGGTATGTGTGCAACACACAGTGTGTTCGGGTGTTATGTCTGTGTGTTATGTGTGTGCAACACAGTGTGTTATGGGTGTAGTTTGTTGTTGTTTTACGTCCTAGCAACATCTAAGGTAACGGGGGTTATGTTTGTTGTTTGTTGTTGTTTTACGTCCTAGCAACATCTAAGGTCATATCAGGACGGGGACGGGGTTATGTCATGGGTGTACACCATGTAACCCATAGTGTGTTATATGTGTGTACCAAACAGGACGGGACGGGTTATGTCAGGTGTAAACCATGTAACACATAGTGGTAAATGTGTGTACCAAACAGTTGTTATGTGTGTAACGGAGTTTTATGTGCGTGTACCACACAGTCTGTTATGTGTGTGTACCACGCAGTGTGTTATGTGTGTTATGTGTGTGTGTAATGTCTACCACACAGTGTGTTATTTGTGTAGCACAGTTTATGTGTGTGCTACACAGAGTTATGTGTGTAACACACAGTGTGGTATGTGTGTAACACACAGTGTGTTATGCCAGTATGTGTAACACACATTGTGTTGTGTAACACACTGTGTTATGTGTGTCTACCACACATTGTGTTATTTGTGTAGCACAGTTTATGTGTGCTACACAGTGGTATGTGTGTAACACACAGTGTGTTACGTGTGTTATGTCTGTGTGTTATGGGTGTGCAACACAGTGTGTTATGGGTGTAGTTTGTTGTTGTTTTACGTCCTAGCAACATCTAAGGTAACGGGGGTTATGTTTGTTGTTTGTTGTTTGTTGTTGTTTTACGTCCTAGCAACATCTAAGGTCATATCAGGACGGGGACGGGGGTTATGTCATGGGTGTACACCATGTAACCCATAGTGTGTTATATGTGTGTACCAAACAGTGTGTTATGTGTGTAACAGTGTGTTATGTGTGTACCACGCAGTGTGTTATGTGTGTAGCACAGTGTGTTATCTGTGTGTGTAATGTCTACCACACAGTGTTATTTGTGTAGCACAGTTTATGTATGTGCTACACAGTGTTATGTGTGTTATACACAGTGTGTTATTGGTGTGACACACACAGTGTGATGTGTGTGTAACAGTGTGTATACACAGTTGTGTAACACACAGTGTTTTATGTGTGTAACACACTGTGTGGTATGTGTGTAGCACACAGTGTGTTTGTTATGTGGGAAGCACAGTGTGCTATGTTTGTGCAACTCACAATGTGTAACACAGTGTGTTATGGGTGTAACACACAGTGTGTCATGTGTGTACCACACAGTGTTATGTGTGTAGCACACAGTTTGTTATGTATGTGCTACACAGTGTTATGTGTGTAACAAGTGTGTTAAGTGTGTTATACACAGTGTGTTATGTGTGTACAACACAGTGTGTTATGTGTGTAACACAGTGTAGTGTGTTGTGTTTCTAGCACACAGTATGTTATGTGTGCAACACACAGTGTGTTATGTGTGTGTACCACCCAGTGTGTTATGGGTGGAACACAGTGTGTTATGGATGTGTACCACACATGTGTTATGTGTGTAACACACAGTGTGTTATGGGTGTGTAACACCCAGTGTGTTATGAGTGTAACACACAGTGTGTTTGTTATGTGTGAAGCACAGTGTGCCATGTCTGTGCAACTCACAATGTGTAACACAGTGTGTTATGGGTGTAACCCATAGTGTGTCTACCACACAGTGTGTTATGTGTGTAGCACACAGTTTGTTATGTGTGTGCTACAGAGTGGTATGTGTGTAACACACAGTGGGTTAAGTGTGTTATACACAGTGTGTTATTGGTGTGACACACACAGTGTTATGTGCGTGTAACAGTGTGTATACACAGTTGTGTAACACACAGTGTGTTATGTGTGTAGCACACAGTGTGCTGTGTGTGCAACACAGTTTTTTATGGGTGTAACAGTGTGTTATGGGTATAACACACAGTGCGTTATGTGTGTACCAGAGAATGTGTTATGTGTGTGCAACACATGGGTGTAGTTTGTTGTTGATTTACATCCTAGCAACATCTAAGGTCATATCAGGATGGGGATTATGTTATGGGTGTAACCCATAGTGTGTTATATGTGTGTACCAAACAGTGTGTTATGTGTGTAACACAGTGTGTTACGTGTGTAACACACAGTGTTTTATGTGTGTAACACACAGTGTGGTATGTGTGTAGCACACAGTGTTTTATGTGTGTAACACACAGTGTGGTATGTGTGTAGCACACAGTGTGTTATGTGTGAAGCACAGTGTGCTATGTTTGTGCAACTCACAATGTGTTATGGGTGTAACACAGTGTGTTATGGGTGTAGCACACAGTGTGTTATGTGTGTAGCACACAGTGTGCTATGTGTGTGCAACACACATTGTGTTATGTGTGTAGCACACAGTGTGCTGTGTTTGTGCAATACACATTGTGTTATGTGTAACACAGTGTGCTATGTTTGTGCAACACACATTGTGTTATGCCAGTATGTGTAACACACATTGTGTTGTGTAACACACTGTGTTATGTGTGTCTACCACACATTGTGTTATTTGTGTAGCACAGTTTATGTGTGTGCTACACAGTGGTATGTGTGTAACACACAGTGTGTTACGTGTGTTATGTCTGTGTGTTATGTGTGTGCAACACAGTGTGTTATGGGGGGTTATTATGTTTGTTGTTTGTTGTTGTTTTACGTCCTAGCAACATCTAAGGTCATATCAGGACGGGGACGGGGTTATGTCATGGGTGTACACCATGTAACCCATAGTGTGTTATATGTGTGTACCAAACAGTGTGTTATGTGTGTAACACAGTGTGTTATCTGTGTGTGTAATGTCTACCACACAGTGTGTTATTTGTGTAGCACAGTTTATGTGTGTGCTACACAGTGTTATGTGTGTAACACACAGTCTGTTAAGTGTGTTATACACAGTGTGTTATGTGTGTGCAACACAGTGTGTTATGTGTGTGTACCAGTATGTGTAACACACAGTGGGTTAAGTGTGTTATACA
This sequence comes from Branchipolynoe longqiensis, assembly GCA_030323885.1. Classification (NCBI taxonomy): domain Eukaryota; kingdom Metazoa; phylum Annelida; class Polychaeta; order Phyllodocida; family Polynoidae; genus Branchipolynoe; species Branchipolynoe longqiensis. Next base: position 18,421 of record JASIRB010000065.1, on the reverse strand, counting down.
CAGTGTGTTATTGGTGTGACACACACAGTGTTATGTGCGTGTAACAGTGTGTATACACAGTTGTGTAACACACAGTGTGTTATGTGTGTAGCACACAGTGTGCTGTGTGTGCAACACAGTTTTTTTATGGGAATTTTTGTTTGTTTGTAACCTATAATGCTAGCTGCCCAGGTAGTAAACAGTGTGCTGTGTTTGTGCAATATACATTGTGTTATGTGTAACACAGTGTGCTATGTTTGTGCAACACACATTGTGTTATGCCAGTATGTGTAACACACATTGTGTTCTGTAACACACTGTGTTATGTGTGTCTACCACACATTGTGTTATTTGTGTAGCACAGTTTATGTGTGTGCTACACAGTGGTATGTGTGTAACACACAGTGTGTTACGTGGGTTATGTCTGTGTGTTATGTGTGTGCAACACAGTGTGTTATGGGTGTAGTTTGTTGTTGTTTTACGTCCTAGCAACATCTAAGGTAACGGGGGTTATGTTTGTTGTTTGTTGTTTGTTGTTGTTTTACGTCCTAGCAACATCTAAGGTCATATCAGGACGGGGACGGGGGTTATGTCATGGGTGTACACCATGTAACCCATAGTGTGTTATATGTGTGTACCAAACAGTGTGTTATGTGTGTAACAGTGTGTTATCTGTGTGTGTAATGTCTACCACACAGTGTTATTTGTGTAGCACAGTTTATGTGTGTGCTACACAGTGTTATGTGTGTAACACACAGTGAGTTAAGTGTGTTATACACAGTGTGTTATGTGTGTGCAACACAGTGTGTTATGGGTGTAACACATAGTGTGTTATGTGTGTGTAGCACACAGTGTGTTATGTGTCTACCAAACAGTGTGTTATGTGTAACACACTGTGTTATGTGTGTTATACACAGTGTGTTATTGGTGTGACACACACAGTGTTATGTGTGTGTAACAGTGTGTATACACAGTTGTGTAACACACAGTGTTTTATGTGTGTAACACACTGTGTGGTATGTGTGTAGCACACAGTGTGTTTGTTATGTGTGAAGCACAGTGTGCTATGTTTGTGCAATTCACAATGTGTTATGGGTGTAACACAGTGTGTTATGGGTGTAACACACAGTGTGTTATGTGTGTAGCACACAGTGTGCTATGTGTGTGCAACACACATTGTGTTATGTGTGTAGCACACAGTGTGCTGTGTTTGTGCAATATACATTGTGTTATGTGTAACACAGTGTGCTATGTTTGTGCAACACACATTGTGTTATGCCAGTATGTGTAACACACATTGTGTTGTGTAACACACTGTGTTATGTGTGTCTACCACACATTGTGTTATTTGTGTAGCACAGTTTATGTGTGTGCTACACAGTGGTATGTGTGTAACACACAGTGTGTTACGTGTGTTATGTCTGTGTGTTATGTGTGTGCAACACAGTGTGTTATGGGTTATGTTTGTTGTTTGTTGTTGTTTTACGTCCTAGCAACATCTAAGGTCATATCAGGACGGGGACGGGGTTATGTCATGGGTGTACACCATGTAACCCATAGTGTGTTATATGTGTGTACCAAACAGTGTGTTATGTGTGTAACACAGTGTGTTATCTGTGTGTGTAATGTCTACCACACAGTGTGTTATTTGTGTAGCACAGTTTCTGTGTGTGCTACACAGTGTTATGTGTGTAACACACAGTGTGTTAAGTGTGTTATACACAGTGTGTTATGTGTGTGCAACACAGTGTGTTATGTGTGTGTACCAGTATGTGTAACACACAGTGGGTTAAGTGTGTTATACACAGTGTGTTATTGGTGTGACACACACAGTGTTATGTGCGTGTAACAGTGTGTATACACAGTTGTGTAACACACAGTGTGTTATGTGTGTAGCACACAGTGTGCTGTGTGTGCAACACAGTTTTTTTATGGGAATTTTTGTTTGTTTGCAACCTATAATGCTAGCTGCCCAGGTAGTACACAGTGTGCTTTGTTTGTGCAATATACATTGTGTTATGTGTAACACAGTGTGCTATGTTTGTCCAACACACATTGTGTTATGCCAGTATGTGTAACACACATTGTGTTGTGTAACACACTGTGTTATGTGTGTCTACCACACATTGTGTTATTTGTGTAGCACAGTTTATGTGTGTGCTACGCAGTGGTATGTGTGCAACACACAGTGTGTTACGGGTGTTATGTCTGTGTGTTATGTGTGTGCAACACAGTGTGTTATGGGTGTAGTTTGTTGTTGTTTTACGTCCTAGCAACATCTAAGGTAACGGGGGTTATGTTTGTTGTTTGTTGTTGTTTTACGTCCTAGCAACATCTAAGGTCATATCAGGACGGGGACGGGGTTATGTCATGGGTGTACACCATGTAACCCATAGTGTGTTATATGTGTGTACCAAACAGGACGGGGACGGGGTTATGTCATGGGTGTACACCATGTAACACATAGTGTGTTATATGTGTGTACCAAACAGTGTGTTATGTGTGTAACAGTGTGTTATGTGTGTACCACGCAGTGTGTTATGTGTGTAACACAGTGTGTTATCTGTGTGTGTAATGTCTACCACATAGTGTGTTATTTGTGTAGCACAGTTTATGTGTGTGCTACACAGTGTTATGTGTAACACAGTGTGCTATGTTTGTGCAACACACATTGTGTTATGCCAGTATGTGTAACACACATTGTGTTGTGTAGCACACTGTGTTATGTGTGTCTACCACACATTGTGTTATTTGTGTAGCACAGTTTATGTGTGCTACACAGTGGTATGTGTGTAACACACAGTGTGTTACGTGTGTTATGTCTGTGTGTTATGGGTGTGCAACACAGTGTGTTATGGGTGTAGTTTGTTGTTGTTTTACGTCCTAGCAACATCTAAGGTAACGGGGGTTATGTTTGTTGTTTGTTGTTTGTTGTTGTTTTACGTCCTAGCAACATCTAAGGTCATATCAGGACGGGGACGGGGGTTATGTCATGGGTGTACACCATGTAACCCATAGTGTGTTATATGTGTGTACCAAACAGTGTGTTATGTGTGTAACAGTGTGTTATGTGTGTACCACGCAGTGTGTTATGTGTGTAGCACAGTGTGTTATCTGTGTGTGTAATGTCTACCACACAGTGTTATTTGTGTAGCACAGTTTATGTATGTGCTACACAGTGTTATGTGTGTTATACACAGTGTGTTATTGGTGTGACACACACAGTGTGATGTGTGTGTAACAGTGTGTATACACAGTTGTGTAACACACAGTGTTTTATGTGTGTAACACACTGTGTGGTATGTGTGTAGCACACAGTGTGTTTGTTATGTGGGAAGCACAGTGTGCTATGTTTGTGCAACTCACAATGTGTAACACAGTGTGTTATGGGTGTAACACACAGTGTGTCATGTGTGTACCACACAGTGTGTTATGTGTGTAGCACACAGTTTGTTATGTGTGTGCTACAGAGTGGTATGTGTGTAACAGTGTGTTATGGGTATAACACACAGTGCGTTATGTGTGTACCAGAGAATGTGTTATGTGTGTGCAACACATGGGTGTAGTTTGTTGTTGATTTACATCCTAGCAACATCTAAGGTCATATCAGGATGGGGATTATGTTATGGGTGTAACCCATAGTGTGTTATATGTGTGTACCAAACAGTGTGTTATGTGTGTAACACAGTGTGTTATGTGTGTACCACACAGTGTGTTATGTGTGTGTAACACACAGTGTTTTATGTGTGTAACACACAGTGTGGTATGTGTGTAGCACACAGTGTGTTATGTGTGAAGCACAGTGTGCTATGTTTGTGCAACTCACAATGTGTTATGGGTGTAACACAGTGTGTTATGGGTGTAGCACACAGTGTGTTATGTGTGCAGCACACAGTATGCTATGTGTGTGCAACACACAGTGTGTTATGGGTGTAGCACACTGTGCTGTGTTTGTGCAATACACATTGTGTTATGTGTAACACAGTGTGCTATGTTTGTGCAACACACATTGTGTTATGCCAGTATGTGTAACACACATTGTGTTGTGTAACACACTGTGTTATGTGTGTCTACCACACATTGTGTTATTTGTGTAGCACAGTTTATGTGTGTGCTACACAGTGGTATGTGTGTAACACACAGTGTGTTACGTGTGTTATGTCTGTGTGTTATGTGTGTGCAACACAGTGTGTTATGGGTTATGTTTGTTGTTTGTTGTTGTTTTACGTCCTAGCAACATCTAAGGTCATATCAGGACGGGGACGGGGTTATGTCATGGGTGTACACCATGTAACCCATAGTGTGTTATATGTGTGTACCAAACAGTGTGTTATGTGTGTAACACAGTGTGTTATCTGTGTGTGTAATGTCTACCACACAGTGTGTTATTTGTGTAGCACAGTTTATGTGTGTGCTACACAGTGTTATGTGTGTAACACACAGTCTGTTAAGTGTGTTATACACAGTGTGTTATGTGTGTGCAACACAGTGTGTTATGTGTGTGTACCAGTATGTGTAACACACAGTGGGTTAAGTGTGTTATACACAGTGTGTTATTGGTGTGACACACACAGTGTTATGTGCGTGTAACAGTGTGTATACACAGTTGTGTAACACACAGTGTGTTATGTGTGTAGCACACAGTGTGCTGTGTGTGCAACACAGTTTTTTTATGGGAATTTTTGTTTGTTTGTAACCTATAATGCTAGCTGCCCAGGTAGTAAACAGTGTGCTGTGTTTGTGCAATATACATTGTGTTATGTGTAACACAGTGTGCTATGTTTGTGCAACACACATTGTGTTATGCCAGTATGTGTAACACACATTGTGTTGTGTAACACACTGTGTTATGTGTGTCTACCACACATTGTGTTATTTGTGTAGCACAGTTTATGTGTGTGCTACACAGTGGTATGTGTGTAACACACAGTGTGTTACGTGTGTTATGTCTGTGTGTTATGTGTGTGCAACACAGTGTGTTATGGGTTATGTTTGTTGTTTGTTGTTGTTTTACGTCCTAGCAACATCTAAGGTCATATCAGGACGGGGACGGGGTTATGTCATGGGTGTACACCATGTAACCCATAGTGTGTTATATGTGTGTACCAAACAGTGTGTTATGTGTGTAACACAGTGTGTTATCTGTGTGTGTAATGTCTACCACACAGTGTGTTATTTGTGTAGCACAGTTTATGTGTGTGCTACACAGAGTTATGTGTGTAACACACAGTGTGGTATGTGTGTAACACACAGTGAGTTAAGTGTGTTATACACAGTGTGTTATGTGTGTGCAACACAGTGTGTTATGTGTGTGTACCAGTATGTGTAACACACAGTGGGTTAAGTGTGTTATACACAGTGTGTTATTGGTGTGACACACACAGTGTTATGTGCGTGTAACAGTGTGTATACACAGTTGTGTAACACACAGTGTGTTATGTGTGTAGCACACAGTGTGCTGTGTGTGCAACACAGTTTTTTTATGGGAATTTTTGTTTGTTTGTAACCTATAATGCTAGCTGCCCAGGTAGTAAACAGTGTGCTGTGTTTGTGCAATATACATTGTGTTATGTGTAACACAGTGTGCTATGTTTGTGCAACACACATTGTGTTATGCCAGTATGTGTAACACACATTGTGTTGTGTAACACACTGTGTTATGTGTGTCTACCACACATTGTGTTATTTGTGTAGCACAGTTTATGTGTGTGCTACACAGTGGTATGTGTGTAACACACAGTGTGTTACGTGTGTTATGTCTGTGTGTTATGTGTGTGCAACACAGTGTGTTATGGGTGTAGTTTGTTGTTGTTTTACGTCCTAGCAACATCTAAGGTAACGGGGGTTATGTTTGTTGTTTGTTGTTTGTTGTTGTTTTACGTCCTAGCAACATCTAAGGTCATATCAGGACGGGGACGGGGGTTATGTCATGGGTGTACACCATGTAACCCATAGTGTGTTATATGTGTGTACCAAACAGTGTGTTATGTGTGTAACAGTGTGTTATCTGTGTGTGTAATGTCTACCACACAGTGTTATTTGTGTAGCACAGTTTATGTGTGTGCTACACAGTGTTATGTGTGTAACACACAGTGTGTTAAGTGTGTTATACACAGTGTGTTATGTGTGTGCAACACAGTGTGTTATGGGTGTAACACATAGTGTGTCATGTGTGTGTAGCACACAGTGTGTTATGTGTGTGTACCAAACAGTGTGTTATGTGTGTAACACACAGTGTGTTATGTGTGTTATACACAGTGTGTTATTGGTGTGACACACACAGTGTTATGTGTGTGTAACAGTGTGTATACACAGTTGTGTAACACACAGTGTTTTATGTGTGTAACACACTGTGTGGTATGTGTGTAGCACACAGTGTGTTTGTTATGTGTGAAGCACAGTGTGCTATGTTTGTGCAACTCACAATGTGTTATGGGTGTAACACAGTGTGTTATGGGTGTAGCACACAGTGTGTTATGTGTGTAGCACACAGTGTGCTATGTGTGTGCAACACACATTGTGTTATGTGTGTAGCACACAGTGTGCTGTGTTTGTGCAATATACATTGTGTTATGTGTAACACAGTGTGCTATGTTTGTGCAACACACATTGTGTTATGCCAGTATGTGTAACACACATTGTGTTGTGTAACACACTGTGTTATGTGTGTCTACCACACATTGTGTTATTTGTGTAGCACAGTTTATGTGTGTGCTACACAGTGGTATGTGTGTAACACACAGTGTGTTACGTGTGTTATGTCTGTGTGTTATGTGTGTGCAACACAGTGTGTTATGGGTTATGTTTGTTGTTTGTTGTTGTTTTACGTCCTAGCAACATCTAAGGTCATATCAGGACGGGGACGGGGTTATGTCATGGGTGTACACCATGTAACCCATAGTGTGTTATATGTGTGTACCAAACAGTGTGTTATGTGTGTAACACAGTGTGTTATCTGTGTGTGTAATGTCTACCACACAGTGTGTTATTTGTGTAGCACAGTTTATGTGTGTGCTACACAGAGTTATGTGTGTAACACACAGTGTGGTATGTGTGTAACACACAGTGAGTTAAGTGTGTTATACACAGTGTGTTATGTGTGTGCAACACAGTGTGTTATGTGTGTGTACCAGTATGTGTAACACACAGTGGGTTAAGTGTGTTATACACAGTGTGTTATTGGTGTGACACACACAGTGTTATGTGCGTGTAACAGTGTGTATACACAGTTGTGTAACACACAGTGTGTTATGTGTGTAGCACACAGTGTGCTGTGTGTGCAACACAGTTTTTTTATGGGAATTTTTGTTTGTTTGCAACCTATAATGCTAGCTGCCCAGGTAGTACACAGTGTGCTTTGTTTGTGCAATATACATTGTGTTATGTGTAACACAGTGTGCTATGTTTGTCCAACACACATTGTGTTATGCCAGTATGTGTAACACACATTGTGTTGTGTAACGTCATGGGTGTACACCATGTAACCCATAGTGTGTTATATGTGTGTACCAAACAGTGTGTTATGTGTGTAACAGTGTGTTATGTGTGTACCACGCAGTGTGTTATGTGTGTAGCACAGTGTGTTATCTGTGTGTGTAATGTCTACCACACAGTGTTATTTGTGTAGCACAGTTTATGTGTGTGCTACACAGTGTTATGTGTGTAACACACAGTGTGTTAAGTGTGTTATGTGTGCTACACAGTGTGTTATGTGTGTGCAACACAGTGTGTTATGTGTGTATACACAGTTGTGTAACACACAGTGTTTTATGTGTGTAACACACTGTGTGGTATGTGTGTAGCACACAGTGTTATGTGTGTGTAACAGTGTGTATACACAGTTGTGTAACACGCAGTGTTTTATGTGTGTAACACACTGTGTGGTATGTGTGTAGCACACAGTGTGTTTGTTATGGTGAAGTGGGCGTGTCTACTCGCCTTGAGCAACTGGTTTATGTGTGGTACCACATAATGACTTTACTGTTTACAACACAGTGTATATGGAGTGCAACACATAGGACCCTATGTGGTACACAGAGTGCTTATGTAGGGGTAGGTATCTGTGTATTGTTTATCACACATCATTATTTGGTTGGACCCACACAGTGTTTTATGGTGTGTACCAAACCTTGTGTTATGTGGTTAACACACATTTTAGCTGTCCACATGTGTTATGTGTGTAGACAACAGTGTGTTATGTGTGTACCAGTGTGTTATGTGTGTACCAGTGTGTTATGTGTGTAACACATAGTGTGCAACACACAGTGTATGTGTACCACACAGTCTGTTATTTGTGTGTACCACACTGTGTTATGTGTGTGTAACACAGTGTTATGTGTGTAACGCACAGTGTGTTATGTGTGTAAAACACAGTATGTTATGTGTGTGTACCACACAGTGTGTTATGTCTGTAACACACAGTGTGTTAGGTGTGTGTACCAGACAGTGTGCTATGTGTGTGCTACCCACAGTCTCTTTTGTGTGTGTAACACACAGGGTGTTATATGTGTGTACCACACAGTCAGAGTGTGTTACGTGTGTAACACACGATGTGGTGGGTGTAACACACTCTGTGTTATATCTGTGTACCACACAGTGTGTTATATGTCTAACTGGCTGTGTGTTATGTGTATGTACCACACACAGTGCTATGTGTTATGTAATACACAGTGTTATGTGTCTAACACACAGTGTGTTATGTGTGTAGCACACAGTGTGCTATGTGTATGCAACACACATTGTGTAATGGGTGTAACACACAGTGTGTTATGTGGGTGTACCACACAGTGTGTTATGTGTGTGTACCACACAGTGTGTTATGTGTGTGTACCACACAGGGTGTTATGATTGATTGAGTGGTGGTTGCTTTACGCCGTGTCGGGAGGGTGTTATGTGTGTGTAACACACAGTGTGTTATGTGTATAATGCACAGTGTGTTATGTGTGTAACGCACATTGTGTTATACGTGTGTACCACACAGTGTGTTATGTGTGTGCACCACCCAGTGTGCACACACATAAGCATACTGTGTGGTAAACACATAACACACTATGTGGTACACACACCACACACTGTGTGCTATGTGTTGCACACAGTGTGTGCTGTGTGTTGCACAGTGTGTTATGTAGGGGTAGGGTAGTGTGTGTTATGTGTGTGTACCACACAGTGTGTTATGTGTGTACCACACAGTGTGTTATGTGTGTACCACACAGTGTGTTATGTGTGTGTACCAGGCAGTGTGTTATGTGTGCAACACAGTGTGTTATGTGTGTGTTGTGTGTAACACACAGTGTGTTATTTGTGTAACACACAGTGTGTTATTTGTTTAACACAGTGTGTTATGTGTGTCTACCATACAGTGTGTTATGTGTGTAACACACAGTTTGTTATGCGTGTGCTATACAGTGTTATGTGTGTAGTACACAGTGCGCTATGTGTGTTATGTGCGGAGCACAATGTGTTATTGGTGTGACACACATTGTGTTATGGGTATAACACACTGTGTTATGTCTGTGTAGCACACAGTGTGTTATGTGTGTGCAGCACACAGTGTTATGTGTGTAACACACAGTGTGTTATGTGTGTGTACCACACAGTGTTATATGTGTAACACACAGTGTTATGTGTGTAGCGCACAGTGTGTTATGGGTGTGTACCACACAGTGTTATGTGTGTACCACACAGTATATTATGTGTTTACCACACAGTGTGTTATGTGTATGTAACACACAGTGTGTTATGTCTTTACCACACAGTGTTATCTGTGTGTAACACACAGTGTGTTATGTGTATGTACCACACAGAGTGTTATGCTTGTGTAACACACAGTGTGTTATGTGTGTAAAACACAGTGTGCTATGTGTGTGCAGCACACAGTGTGTTATGTGTGCACCACATAGTGTGTTATGTGTGTAGCACACAGGGTGTTATGTGTGCAGCACACAGTGTGTTATGTGTGTAGCACACAGTGTGTTATGTGTGTAGCACACAGTGTGCTATGTGTGTGCAACACACATTGTGTAATGGGTGTACCACACAGTGTGTTATTTGTGTGTACTTATTTGTGTGTACCACACAGTGTGTTATGTGTGTGTACCACACTGTGTTATGTGTGTGTACCACACATTGTGTTATGTGTGTGCACCACACAGTATGTTATGGGTGTAACACACGCTGTGTTATGTCTGTGTACCACACAGTGTGTTATGTGTGCACCACACAGAGCGTTATGTATGCAACACACATAAGACACTGTGTGTTATGTGTGTGTACCACATAATGTCTTATCTGTTTACAACACAGTGTGATATGTGAGTGCAACACATAGCACCCTATGTGGTACACAGAGTGTTATGTAGGGGTAGGGTAGTCTGTGTGTTATGTGTGTGTAACACACAGTGCATTATATGTGTGTACCACACAGTGTTTTATGGGTGTGTACCACACGCTGTGTTATGTGTGTGTAACACACAGTGTGTTATGCGTGTACCACACAGTGTGTTATGTGTGTACCACACAGTGTGTTATGTGTGTGAACCAACATTGTTTTTGTGAGTACCACACTGTTGTTATGTTTAACACATGTGTGCGACACTCAGTGTGTGTGTACCACACAGTCCTTTATGTGTGTACCCCATGTTTATTGTTGTAACACAGTGTTATTTGTAACGCACAGTGGTGTTATTGTGCAAAAACACAGTAAGTTTTATGTTGTGAACCACACAGTGTGGTTATGTCCTGTATGCAACATTGTTTTAGTGTGTGTACCAGACAGTGTGCTAGGTGTGTGGCTACCCACATCACTTGTTGTGTTCAACACACAGGTGTTATATTAGAAACACACAGTAGAGTGTGTCAGTTCGCATGATATATGTGGGGGTTAACGCACTCTTTGAATATCTGTGTACCAACACGAGTGTGTATGGGGAAACACTTTGTCGTGTTGAGTGTATGTACTGTGATGTAACGATCACACTTCGAGTTCCAGTTAGTGACTGACGTTTATTCTATCCACAGTTTCCTAGGCAATCTACCAGTCGCAGCTGGTTCCCTCGTGTACCCGTTTGACCCATATATCTTACATCTCCCTTTCATCAGAATTCATGGACTACAACAACTCCCCACATACAATAAATATGATAAATACAATAACTTACATCATGCAACAAATCTAATAAATTACAACAGATGATAAATACAATAAATATCGACTACCTCCCCCCATAAATGTTAACGGTCCAAGAGCATTTATTTGATAACGGTAGAGATACGTGTGAGTCTCCATTAACACAGGAATATCCATTGATACAAGAAACAACATCTTACACGCCTACAATAACTTTATAACTATTAACAACTCGAACAACTTTATGTTTTGATGACAGTATGCGATAACAAGTGATAATATGTAACTTTATCTGACATGCACAATGTAATTACTCTAATAAATATTGATTTTCTGTACACTTGATTATAGCGTTCAGTATAATGTTGTATTATTTATGTTTTAATTATTGAAGTTACTTAAACATTATCTTATTTTATGTTCTAACATCTCGTGATACAACACGTGGTTAATTTAATTTAATTGCTGGGTATATACACATCAGTACACATCAATTTCGGTGTGGTGTGAAATCCATTCCAGATTTTATTCGTTTTGTAAACCTTGAATGATTAGCATTGACTTATCTTCTATAGTTAATATGCACTGTACTTAAATAACATGTTCAAACTTGACCAATTGTCTATTGACACCACCCGACATGCAAATGAGTGAACTTGGACTCAAAAACCCATTCTGTTAACCGGGCGAATATCCCGGCCGTATCTACTGGTATATGGAATTGTCTGTATATCCTTTGTCTTTGGGGAGCTGGGTTTTTCATCAACATTTTTTGATTTAAACATGTGTCGGCGATTTCTTTTTATGAAATGATGTTTATTTACAATAACGTAATCCCGTGGACCAGGTGTATTTGCCTTCACAATTTTACCAGATTGCCATTCGCCTCTGTGGTCCAGATAACGTACCCGTTCTCCTATTCCCAATAATTTGTGTTCCGGACCTGCACTTGTATCATAGTATCTTTTTTGTATTTGTTGTGAATGATGTATTTTGTTTCTCTTCGATAGTTGTGGCTGTGGCCTCAATTGTTTCTCCAAAATCGGAATTTTTGATCTGAGTGTTCGAGACATTAATAATTTAGCTGGAGAGGCACCCATGCCTTGCAAGGTTGTATTTCTGTAATTTAGCAAGGCAATGTTAATGTCTTTTTTGTCAAGCACTGATTTTTTAATCATACGTTTAATAGTTTGTACATATCTCTCAACCTGACCGTTACTTTGGGGGAACATTGGATTTGAAAAGACTGGAATAAATTCATATTCATTTGCAAAGCGCAAATACTCAGCACTACTGAATTGAGGTCCATTATCTGAAACTACGTATTTTGGTATCCCGTACCTACCAAATACCTGCCTCATAGCATCAATTATAGACATACTTGTTGTACTTGTCAACTCTATCACTTCTGGGAATTTTGTGTAGCAATCCACCAATAGCAAATATGTTGTGTGTTCAACATAGAACAGGTCCACCCCAATCTTATAGTACGGTATATCTATTACTTCATGGCTTATCAAAGGTTCAGCGGCTTGTTTATTTCGTAATCCCTGACATATTTGGCAGCGTGACACCATGTCTTCAATGTGATTACCTAACCCAGGCCAAAAAATGGTATCACGTGCCAATTATTTACATCGTACCACACCCAGATGTGACTCGTGTACCCTGTTTAACATTTCTTTTTGTAGGGCTTTAGGGATAATAATGCGGTTATCTTTGAGTAAAATGTCGTCGTGTATTGTGATGTTAGATCTGTACGTAAAAAATGGTTTTATACTGGGGTGCAAACCCCTGTTAGGTTTGGGCCACCCCTCTCTTGTTAATACTATTATTTTCTGTAAAGCGTTGTCTTTTGCCACCTCTGTTTTGATTCTGTTCATAATGTTATGCTCTATGTCCACTGCTGCCACCGTTATGTCGTTGTCGAATAAGTCATCAGGGCTCGTTAGTGTTGTGTGTGCCCGTGACAGTGTGTCTGCAAAAAACATTAGGGTGCCTTTCGTATGGACCACAGATATGTCGTAATTTTGCAAACGCATTCTCATACGCTGCATTCTTGCAGATAAGGTATGTATTGGTTTGTTCATAATTGCTACTAGAGGTTTGTGATCGGTCTCAACGGTTACAGTTTTCCCAAAAATATATTCATGAAATTTTTTACATCCGAAACAAATTGCTAGCAATTCCTTTTCTATTACAGCATAATTTGATTGCGTTTTATCCAAAGCCTTCGACGCCATGGCAACTGGCCTCTTTTCCTGAAATAATGTTGCTCCCAGCCCAGATTTGGAAGCGTCCACTTGTAAAACTATGTCCTGATTGGCATCATAAAATTTCAGAATGGGGGCTGTAGTTAACAGATGCTTAAGTGTTTCAAATGCTTTTATTTGTTCTGTTTGCCAGTGCCATGCGATGTCTTTGCTTAGGATTACCCGTAAAGGTTTGGTTACTTCCGCCATGTTGGGTATAAACTTACTGACGTAAACAACCATCCCTAGAAACCGTTGTACAGCTTTTTTGTCCTGGGGTGTAGGCAAATCAATAATAGCCTGAATGCGGTTTTTGTTAGGTAACAGACCATTGGATGTTAACAAATGACCTACATAGTTAACTTGTGATTTGCATATTACAGATTTTTTAGGGTTAAGCTTCAAATTACATTTCCTGGCTCTTTTTAACACTGTTTTAAGTCGACTGTTATGTTCTTTAACATCTTTACCATAAACTAAAATGTCATCTGTTATCACATTAACACCTTCTAACCCTGACAGTATCCCATTCATTTCTTCTATAAATATGTCACCAGCTGTCTTTATCCCGAACGGTAAACGCGTATACCTGTACCTGCCCCATGGCGTTTTGAATGTGCACAAATGAGAGCTGGCCTCATCCAATTCAACCTGCCAATACCCGCTATTAGCATCTATCACTGAGAATACTGTGGCCCCATTCGTATTTGCAACTACCTCTTCAATAGTACGGGTTGGATAAGGGCCTCTTAAAATTGCTTTATTTAATTTGGTAGGATCTAAACAAATCCATATCTTACCGGGTTTCCTCACAATAGTTATGGAACTGACCCAAGGGGTGGGTTCCGATTGTTTTACTATGACTCCTAATGCTAGCATTCTATCTAACTCATTGCGTACATCAAGGGTTATTGCATGGGGTATCCTCCTTGGGGCATCAACAATAGGGGTTACGGTGGTATCAATATGAATGTGAGCGTTAACTTTTATTTTCCCAAGACCCTGAAATACATCAGCATAGGTATTTACCAGTTCATCAGCACTTGATTCTTGGTCCATTACGTCTGATATGGAATCCACTCTCGTAATCAAATTCAGTTCGACACACGCACACTTTCCTAGAAGGGGGCTCCCTTCTTTTGTGACTTGGAATTTTAATGGATGACCACGGATTTCGATCCATGACTCCCCCATCGGCGGGATTCGCTGACCTGAATATGTCACGAGGTGACAACGTGATGGTGATAACGCCAACCCACCAATTTTGTCATAAACCTCTCTTGGAATGATGTTTGCCTGCGATCCCGTGTCCAGCTTGAACTTGATCACTTGGCCGTTTACTACGATATTGGCATACCATAGACCATCCTTATCTGCATCGTTGTCGTTCAGTGTACCCACGAACAGATCGTGTGTGACGTCATCTCCCTCGTCCCTACGTATCCACTGTATCGTGTCATCGTTTCGATCGACGCCCACTTCATTGACTACTGTACGTTGATTCGCATTACTTTTACACATTTTAATAAAATGTCCACTTCGTCCACAGGCAATGCATTGCTTGTCTTTTGCTGGGCATCGTCCTTGTAAGTGTTTGTGTCCACAATTAAAACACTTCGGACCAGATAAACTGGAATGTGAAGACATTTGTTGTTGATGTGTCGTCCGTCTCCATGGCGCCGGCTGGCGCTGTGACGTCATGCCGTGATTTACTTTGGAAATCATATCGACATTTTCAGCTGACACATTATACGACACATCTGTTAACAATTCTGATCTGTGCTCACTCAACCGACACATATTAATGCACATATCCAATGACAAATTGTTAGTCTGCAATAAACGATCTCGGAGGTTTTTGCTTTTGATGCCACATACAAGTCTATCACATAATAATGAGTCCTCGAGAGCACCGTATTGACAAAAATACACTCGATTTCGAAGCGTTCTGATGTACGTGTCCATTCCTTCGTTTGTCTGGTTGAGCGTATTAAACTGGTATCTGACCACCGTAATGTTCGTCTTACCTTCGCAATATTTTTTGAAAGCCGCAATTAAAATTTCTATCTTGTCCCGATCCCAAGCCACATCTGACACCATGTAATGTACGAGTCGACACTTCGAGTTCCAGTTAGTGACTGACGTTTATTCTATCCACAGTTTCCTAGGCAACCTACCAGTCGCAGCTGGTTCCCTCGTGTACCCGGTTGACCCATATATCTTACATGTACCACACACACTGTTATGTGTTATGTAATACACAGTGTTATGTGTCTAACACACAGTGTGTTATGTGTGTAGCACACAGTGTGCTATGTGTATGCAACACACATTGTGTAATGGGTGTAACACACAGTGTGTTATGTGGGTGTACCACACAGTGTGTTATGTGTGTGTACCACACAGGGTGTTATGATTGATTGAGTGGTGGTTGCTTTACGCCGTGTCGGGAGGGTGTTATGTGTGTGTAACACACAGTGTGTTATGTGTATAACGCACAGTGTGTTATGTGTGTAACGCACATTGTGTTATACGTGTGTACCACACAGTGTGTTATGTGTGTGCACCACCCAGTGTGCTATGTGTTGCACACACATAAGCATACTGTGTGGTAAACACATAACACACTATGTGGTACACACACCACACACTGTGTGGCTATGTTTGCACTCAGTGTGTGCTGTGTGTTGCATCAGTGTGTTAGTAAGGGTAGGGTATGTGTGTTATGGGGTGTGTTACCAAACAGTGTGTTATGTGTGTGTAACACATAGTTTGTTATGTGTGTAGCACACAGTGTGTTATGTGTGTACCACACAGTGTGCTATGTGTGCAACACAGTGTGTTATGTGTGTGTTGTGTGTGACACAGTGTGTTATGTGTACCACACTGTGTGTCTACCACACAGTGTGTTATGTGTGTCTACCACACAGTCTGTTATGTGTGTAACATACAGTGTGTTACGTGTGTCACACACAGTGTGTTATGTGTGTAGCATAGAGTTTGTTATGTGGGTGCTACACAGTGTTATGTGTATTGCACACAGTGTGCTATGTGTTTTATGTGTGTAGCACAGTGTGTTATTGGTGTGGCACACAGTGTGTTATGGGTATAACACACGGTGTGTTATGTCTGTGTACTACACAGTGTGTTATGTGTGTGCACCACACAGTGTGTTATGTGTGCAACACACAGTGTGTTATGTGTGCAACACATAGTGTGTTATGTGTGTATACCACACAGTGTGTTATGTGTGTGTGTACCACACAGTGTGTTATGTGTGTAACACAGTTTTATGTGTGTGTAACACACAGTGTGTTATATGTGTGTTATAGTGTGTTACAGTGTGTTATGTGTGTGTAACACACAGTGTGTTATGTGTGTGTACTATGTGTGTGTACTATGTGTGTACTATGTGTGTGTACCACACAGTGTGTTATGTGTGTGTACCACACAGTGTATTAAGTGTGTGCACCACACTGTGTTATATGTGTATCGCCTGTCGCCTGTCGCCTGTCACCTGTTGTGTGTACCTGTCACCTGACACCCCTACCCCTACCCCTACCCGACCCCTACTCCACCCCTATTCCAACCCTACCCCAACCCTAACCTAACCCATCCCTACCCCACCCCTACCCTACCCCACCCCTACCCTACCCCCAGACCCTTGCCCCTGACCCCTGACCCCTGAGCACTGACCCCCGAACACCCAAACATCCAAACAACCGAACATGTGAACACCCAAACACCCGAACACAGGCCACCCGAACACCCCGAACACCTAAAGACCTAACCCATCCCTACCCCACCCCTGCCCCACCCCTACCCTACCCCACCCCTACCCTACACCCGACCCTTGCCCCTGACCCCTGACCCCTGAGCACTGACCCCCGAACACCCAAACAACCGAACACGTGAACACCCGAACACAGGCTACCCGAACACCTGAACACCTGAAGACCCGAACACCCAAACACAAACACCAGAACACAGTGTGTTATGTGTGTAACAGACAGTGTGGTATGTGTGTAGCATAGAGTTTGTTATGTGGGTGCTACACATTGTTATGTGTCTAGCACACAGTGTGCTATGTGTGTTATGTGTGTAGCACAGTGTGTTATTGGTGTGGCACACAGTGTGTTATTTTTTTAATTTAATTTAATTTATTTTTTATTGAGGCTGTATTTATACTGTCCATAGCATATAAACCGGGTACCCAGGCTTGTTTTCAATGCTGGCCAGTTGTAGTGTTGGTGTTATCTTACCACACAGTGGCTGCTGATAAGGTATTTGATTGCCTGCATTTCAGTAGCAGATAGATAATTGGTTGGTATGGTTAGTAGCCTATGTTAGTTTTTTTGGATTTTCTTGGTATATATGTTTTTATTTTTCTACTCTTATTACTAGACTAGCCTACTCCTATTTACATATCATAGGCTTGTACGTAGCTGTGTGGTGTGTTATCTGGCTACTTTTGGCATGGTTACCTTCCATTGGGCATCCCGCTGGTGGGCCGTGACATATCACATGCCCCTTTGCAGTGCAGCTTACTGGGGGTTTCCTAGCCTTATTTTGCACAGATATTTTTTGTAGGTTTTTAGGTCAGGAATTTGTCGTTCCTTTACCGTTTGGGCATTCCACAACTTGGCAGCCATTTCCAGCGTGCTTCTCTCATGAGCTTTTATTCGGCTTCTGGTCTGCTTTAGTAGTGGTGCATTATTTGCTCTAGTAGCCCTTTGTGGTTTTGTTAGAAGTTTACTGTTTTGACTATAGCTATATGCTAATGTTTTCAAATGAATTATTCTCCTATTTTCTAGTAGTTTCACTTTGGTTCTTTTGTGTATGTCATAGGTTGGGTGCAGCTTGTCTACTCTTAGACAGATTTTTAGGGCTCTGTTCTGCAGTGTTTGCAGTTTTTTTAGTAGTTCTTTTCTCGCACCCATGTAGTTTACATCTCCATAGTCAAAATAGGGGAGCACCATGCCCTTGAAGATTTTTATTGACATTTTCTTGTGTCATGTAGTCTGCAAAGAGCCACAGTTTGTGGTTTACTTTTTGTATAATTTTA
>JASIRB010002425.1:0-57189 GCA_030323885.1 Branchipolynoe longqiensis | reverse complement strand
TCTAGCGAGAACCAGATGACGACTGACTGAAAAAATACGCCCAGCTCCCACAGCGTGGACCGCTGCGCGTTCAAGTCATCCGTCAGCCAATGGCGAGGGTGTGTTTTGGCGGGAAACCGCTTGCAGCCCGTGTCACAGCGGCGAAATAGGTCACCGTGAGCCCGGTCTCCAAGGCGACTAATTACGTAACCCTTCCAATTGTCTGAATTGGAAGCGTGCCATGGCGAAGGCGTGCATTCACTATGTTAAACAACAAATTATAAATAAATACCCGTGTGTTGTTGTTTTAATTATATTTTACTCAATGCATCGCCTTTGCTAGAATAAATAAGTGAATAGGGGCACCATTCACATTACGGGAAGTTATTAAATTTAATAGAATGTTTGTGTTCCTGAAAGGTTTTTCCAACTTGACCCGTTCGTGTTTTCACCAAAGCGTGTCGCGTTTTTATTGCTATATAACGTTTTAATGAAATCCCGAATATGGGTATCGGTAAGTTGGCACCCGTAGATATATTTATTAGTAGTTCGTTATGTTTTTGAGCGCCAATTGTCGGTTGAGCGTCAATTGTCGTTTGGTGAAACTTGAAGTCAGAACAATAACAAACGGGACCCCGCGGACTTCCCACGTTATAACTCTACGGTGAGGAACCAGCGCACTGGTTCGCTAGTTACGGGCACACGGTAAGTGCCGAGTACAGTAAACCCGTCCGCTACCAGCGATACAATATTTACGTTCGCGTCATCACAAGTGTGTCGTCCCACTACCTGCAACAGCCCGCCCGACAAGTTACCAAAATGAAAGTCGTAGTAGTAGCGGATTCCCGGGGGCGTAGCCTTGAGTCTCAACTGAAACGACTAGCCCCGGAACACCAGTTCCACGTTTCCACTAGTCCCGGCAAAGGCTATGTGGAATCCATGCGCCGGGCTCTACCGGCGATCCAGTGAGTAGACAATCATTTCCTTACTCTGAGTGACGTATCGCCGGTTGCAATTGTGATTCCAGCTATCGGCCCGTAGATTAACCTACATAGTTGCCGTGAATCCGGTGATCGCCCGTAAAATTTTAACGTTGGTCCGTAGAATTTACGTCCTATTTGTTACGTAATTATCATTCCCGTCCGCTAATCCTGAAAATGCCCGTAACCGTGTTTCACTGACCCGTAAATTTTTAGACCCACTAGGTTACGTAGCTGTCATTCCCGCCCGTAATTACTAAGTGGGCCCATAAATGTTTAATAGATTTTCCCGAATTATAGGCAGTTCCAACCCGACTATTGCGTCCTGATGGCGGGAATATGCGACGTGACAATGCGGCGCCGAGGCAAAATTATCCTGCGGAACAGGGACGTGTTCTCCGCGTACGCCGACTTGTGGGACGCGCGGGAGGAGGCCGTCGACCTGCTCCACACCACGTTCACGGGCCGCCATACGTTCGCGACCATCGCGGGGGTCAACCTCCGCGATTGCAACGACCCTGCGCGACGGAGAATGACCCTCGCGCAGTATTGGGCTATGACGGAGCGGGGGGTGCCCGACCACCCTGACCAGGTAAATACTATATGTAGCCTAGGGTGTTGAGTATAAGGCCATCCTCAATAGCCCAACGGCCTATATATATATTGTTTATTTTTATTATTACAGGTCTTCCTGGACGAGATCATCGCCGCCTACAACGAGTCCATCGGGGGGCGGAACCGGACGTGCGGCGAGCCGACCCCGTGGGTTGCCGAGGTAGTCCACACCGGTAACCCCGCCCATCCCGACACGCGGTACGACCGGTTGTACGACGGCTGCCATGCGAGTCCGTCAACTAGAAAAATGTGGGCGCAGCGCATCGTCGCGTGCTTACGGGAGGTGACCCTCTAGACGCCGGACTATATATACTTTATAAACGTGGTTAAACTCAAACTTGGTGTTATGTCCCCTTTGTTCGCCAGGCTCAGTTACTGGTTATATATTTTTTCTTTACTTTGCTCGTGTTCGTTATTTTATACGGGCGCCCGATCCTTAGCGGGGGCCCGTTGGGACACGGAAAGATATCATTTGTACCCATTGTTTGTATTGCCAGAACGATAATATCATACGTTATTACCCCTTAGGGATCTTATACGAATAGTATTATCGAACACCCTCGTTAGGGAGGTGTTAAATTAGTTTGTTCATAGTGGATTTGATATATAGTACCATTTGACGTTACCTGTCATCGAATCGTAGTACCGAATAACCCTGTTGGTGACAACTTGAATTCATTTACTTATTTATTATTTGGGGTGAGTCTCTCCCTGCCTGATATTTAAATGTTTCAAACTCAACCGTTACTCGGGCCAGCTATCGGCTCCTCCAGGGGGGCAGAGGTCGGCAGCTGGGGAGCCTCAGAAGTCTGAGCCTTATCAGCGGCCGTAATTAATACCCTATTTCCGCCTGTCACCGGTGTGCGGGCGGTGTAAGGTTTCAAGCGACCCGTGTTAGATTTACGAGCCGGTAATTGGGCGGTTCGGATTACAACCGTGGTATCAGATAGGATTTCGCAGATTTCCCACGGCCCATCCCAGTTTGGCGCCAATTTAATGTTTGCCGTTGGCTCATGATATCGTAATACCAAGTCGCCTAGTTTAAATCTCGGGAAATCAGCATTGCCATATAAATTTTTATTTCTTCGAATGCTTTTCCCCGTAGACTTACGTACTCTTCCATATGCATTGTGAAAACAACATTCCAGCCATCGGATGAAAGCCGATGTACAAGGGTCTGTGGAGGGTTTATGTAACACTCCAAATTGCAAGTCACAAGGCAGGCGCAACTCCTCTCCAAACACTAACGTATTAGGAGTAATCCCGGTGGCTGCGTGGACGGTGCAGTTATACGCATGTGCTACATATTTAGCTTGCAAATCCCAATCACTTTGGTCTTCGTCGACCAAACAAGCCAAAGCGGAAATTAAGGTTCTATTAAAACGTTCGACCAAACCATTTGATCTCGGACAGTAGGGGTTGGTTCGCGTCTTATGGCAGCCGATGAGTAAGATCATCGACTGGAATAATTCTGCCTCAAACTCCCTACCTTGGTCCGAGTGTAAGGAAATCGGCGCCCCGAATATAAGTACCCAGTTGTCTACCAGGGCTTGTGCGGCCACTGCTGCAGTTTTATTGCCTAACGGGTAAACTTGTACGTATTTCGTAAAATGATCCTGGACGACCATCATTACCAAATTGCCTCTACTAGTAAGTTTGAAACCAGAGACAAAGTCACACGATAACCGACCCCAGCGTTGGCCAGTCATTTGCTGTTGTAAGGGCATCTTGGGTAATCCCAGCCCGGGTTTAACGGTTATGCATTTAGGGCAGGAACAAACCCAATCCCTCACTCGTGCGTTCATGCCAGGCCAATAATACCTCGCCCGCAGTTTGTCGAGAGTTCTTTCCCGACCAAAATGCGCCGACGTCTTATGGCCATGGCAGAACCCCAATACATCTTCCCTTAGTAGAAAAGGAATAATAATTTGTTGGTGTGTCGTCATTGTAGCACTATCAAGCGCGTTTCTACATAACAACCCCTCCACCATTACCAACTGATCCCATTGATTTACTAATTTAATAGTTTCGGTATTCTCGGCACTAGTGAGATCTCTAGGAGGTCTCTCTTTGTGCACCTTTAACAATGTAATTACGGCCGAGCAGGTATCGTCATTTGCTTGCGCTTGACGAATCTCCGTAGGTGACCAGAAGTTTAAATTATTTTCAATATCTGGGTCCTTACCCAGGGACGCTACCACTGCTGTGTGCGCCCCGCAGTCTTCACATTCGGGTATTCCACACCGACGTACTGGGATTCGACTCAGTGCGTCGGCATTAATATGTTGAGAACCCGGACGATAGGTAATTTGGGTGTTGGTTAAACCAAACTCGGATAGCCAAGCCAACCAACGTCCTATCATCCCCTCCGCCTCTTTAAAATTTAATAGCCACTTCAAAGAGTGGTGATCAGTCCGGATCTGGAATTCCGCATCCCAAAAGTAATGTCGCCATTTTTTGGTATAGATGACAATAGCCATTAATTCCCTTTTTGTCGTGCAATATCGCCGTTGACAAGCACTCAGCCTATTGCTGGCAAAGGTGATGGGAACTTCTACTCCATCCTGTATCTGGCTTAATGCGCCGGCTATAGCAAATGCACTCGCATCCGTATCTAGAATAAACTGCCCGATAGGCCTGGGGTAGCCTAATACGGGCGTATCTACGAACAATCGTTTTAACTCCAGAAATGCCTCCTTCTGAGGCATCCCCCAGTCGAACTCTTGTGTGCTTACGTTCGCCATGTCCTGTATAGAGGCGACCACTTCAGCAAACTTAGGGATAAAATCTCGATAATACGAGGCAAATCCTATCAAACTTTTAGTCTCTTTTGGAGACCTGGGTGCCGGCCAATTAGTAATGGCTTCCACTTTTCGCGGGTCGGCTTTAATGCCTTGCCCGGAGACAATACGGCCCAAATACTCGGTTTCTCGGCGAAACAAATTACATTTAGACGGTTTAAGTTTCAGTTTATATTTTCGCAGCCTAAGGAAAACCGCCCGTAAATTATCACGACACTTACGGATAGTGTCGCCAAATATAATGATGTCATCTAAGTATACTAAACAGTGTGTAAATAACAACCCATTTAACATCTCAGCCATCATTTTTTCAAAGGTAGCAGGTGCATTACAAAGACCGAAAGGCATTACCTTCCACTCGTATAAACCTATATGAGTGGCGAAGGCCGTTTTCTCCCGATCCTCATCCTGCATGGCGACTTGATGGTATCCTGATTGAAGGTCCAATGTGCAGAACCACTTATTTCCTCCAAGGCTATCCAGGCTCTCGTCTATGCGTGGTAACGGGTACGCAGTCTTACGGGTCATCGCATTTAATTTACGGTAGTCAATGCAAAATCGCCACGTCCCATCCTTCTTGGTAACCAAGTGTACGGGCGAACTGTAAGGACTCTTGCTGTCCGTAATAATTCCGGCCGCCAGCATTTTGGCCACCTCGTCTTCCAAGGCTTGTTTCTTGGAATCCATTAAGCGGCGGTACGGAATCCTAAACGGGGCATTGTCACCGATGTCTATGTGATGTTGCACCACATCGGTCCAGCCCAATTTAGCGTCCGGCTTTGCAAATATATCGTAGAACTCAAACAAGAATTCTGCAATTTTCATCTTATCTGCTTTGCAGTCCAGATGTGTGGCCTCTGCCATGGATAGTATGAAATCCGGGATCTGTAGCAGCCCGTCATACCCCTTCCTATCTACTGTAACTACGGGTTCCGGGGATCCGCCGAACCCCTCCACTCCACGTTCTCTTTTTAAGAGGTCAAATACTAGGGCAGCCGTTGGGCTGTCGATAGCTCCATGTGATCTAGCCTCCGTGGCGTTACCAATGAGTTGGCCCCGCAACAAATGGACCACATCATCCGTAGTATTACAGATAGGTAGGGCCGCACCCTTGGATCTACTGATCAAGGACGGTGCCGCCATGATCCCTAAGGGATCGAGTATTTCCGGGTCGGGCTCGATTAGACACTGCCCTTCCCCGTCCATCCGCCTAGTGGCAATTAAGGCCGCTACCGTTTGATACGCGGCCATTGTCACGTCCTCAGCCAGATATGCCAGACCGCAGTCTGTCCTGAGTTGACAATGTGTGACTAAATTATAGGGTTGTAACACCTCAAAGAGGCCATTATGTGGGGTTAGGCTGGCTTCATAAAATGACATCCAGTCACTCCCCAATATACCGTCCTCGGGTATGTCGACTATTAGAACCGATGAGTGAAAGGTCTGATTAGCAATACCCAAGGGTATGCTAGTGCAACCGAATTGTGGTATCACCAGGCCCGTAACACTCAATGGTCTAACATCCGATACCAAATTACGGGTGTTTAGATTGAGATCATCAAAGAATTGTTTCCCTATCACAGACATGGCCG
This sequence comes from Branchipolynoe longqiensis, assembly GCA_030323885.1. Taxonomy (NCBI): domain Eukaryota; kingdom Metazoa; phylum Annelida; class Polychaeta; order Phyllodocida; family Polynoidae; genus Branchipolynoe; species Branchipolynoe longqiensis. The sequence continues at coordinate 51,222 of JASIRB010002425.1, read as the reverse complement.
CGCCCGTATCGATAAGGAAAAATCCCTCAGAGCCCCTAATGTTGATGGGGATGTACCATCTTTTCCCGTTGAGTGGGAAAATATCAGTCACAAACCGGTCTCGTTCCCCTACGATTTGTAAGTCCAGACCGGTTTTCTTTAATATGTAATCCATACACCTATCCGGTTCGCTGTCGCTCGCGTTTAGTGAGCACAACGACCGCATACCCGCCAAGAAAACCTGGCGGACATCTAGTACGGAGTTAGTGGAAGGTAAGATAGAGCACAAATCTGTCGAGAGATGGTGCAAAGGGGCGTTAGCACAACTTTCGACAGTTGCACTCGGAAGATTTCCCGACGATACGGTAGCTGTCAACACTCCCGGCGTTGCAGCTGTTACTAATTTAAATACGGGCCAGCCTCAGCAAATTCGGCCTGTGAAGGCAATGGGGCGGGCATGGCCGCGATCTTTTTGCTGTCGGCCGCCCGTAAACGGGCTAGAACGGCCGCGTTATGGTACGAATTGTCGCGCCCTTCGCGGGCGCCTTCCAACATAGCCTGTTCAATGGACCGTGTGTTACTCTGAGGGCATTTAGATGCCATATGCCCAAAACCTCGACACCGATAGCACTCCGTCTCGGATGTTATCAGCCGAGGCCTATTGAAATTGGGGTTTTTGGGAGCTGATCCAGTGGACCGTCCCTGATTCCCCGTATATGATTGCTGGCGTTTGCCACGCCAGTCCCCTTTCTCGGGGTGATTATGTGGGCGATCCGTATGTGGTTTCGCCCCTTGCCCGTGAACCGCGCTTATGCCAGTATTGTGCTGACTATAATCGGAGTCAGCCAGAGTCATAGTGATCCCTGCCACTCCGCGTCTAGCTGGAATGAGACGCGCCTTGGCAGCGTGGTCTCGCAGCATTTGATATATATCTTCCATGGTGTGTCTACCAGGGGACCATTTTTTGATGACAATTTCGCGCTCTTCACGGTCTCTTAGCCCGTTAATGAACACGGCCACAGTTTTACGGGCAATTAAGTCCCGTGACATGCCACAGCCTAGTCCGGCCTTCTTTGCTTCCGACTCTAGAAGCATGCCATAGTAAATGGAATTTGCAGGGTCGGAAGGCTTTTGGAAACGCTTTTCAAAGACTTCCCATTTGGATAGAGGATCTAACCCCTTGAACTGCCAGGCCAAAGCCTCAACTAGTTCATCTAAGGTGTCGCAGTCATCCTGCTCCCACCTATCTACGGCCAGTTGCCCTGGACCGTCTTGTAATAAATGCAAAAGACGCGTTAACGCGGTGGTTTCATTCCACCGGTTTACGGACATCGCCTTGCTAAATTTTTCCCACCAGGTATCCCACTCCTGGTGGATACCATCAAAGGGAGGCACCTCTACAGCCCTAACCCTGGCGGGTTGGTACTGTTCCTGGATGCTAATATTACGGTCCCGTAACTGCAGGGACCTGCTTACGGCCGAGGCACCTATCCCCGGATTAATACTGGAGGCTTCCATCACCGCCCGGCGAATCGCCGGGTTAGATCGGATGATGGCCTGCTCCTCGTTCGTAAAACGATACGTATCATAGGAGTCGACATTTACGGGCCCCCTTTGGTTAGCATTAGATACGGCTGGGCCGCTTGGCGGTAGATAAGAGTTAGTCTTACCAGTGTATGCGTTAGAGGCGTTTTGATTTCCAGTTACATACGGGCAACGCCCATTTTGCTGTTGGATGGCATTAAACATTTGGTCAGGGATGGCCGCGTTTTGGACGGCTGGGCCTTGGGCTACCGGGCCCCGCCCCTTTCCCTGGCAATTAGCAAATTCCTGCCATTTGGCATTTAGTTCATCTTCACGGGCGAGGAGCTGAGCCTCCCGTAACTCAAAGGCATGTATTTTATCACGTTTTGCCCCGTGCAGCGGGGTTGGCAACCTATGGGTGATATCTATCTCCGGGGGAGGTAAGATAGGGACCCGCCCATCCGTATTTCCCTTCGTAGCTCGGAAGGAAAATACGTGATCTGGCTCGTGTCCCTGGAGAGACAGGAGACTTTCATTTTCGCGGGGGACGGGGGCCGTATCTGGGATACGGGGACCCGAGCCCCAGCTTTGTGAATTATCATTCATTGATGTGGTTAATGCACCACCAAAGCAGGTTTGGCCCGCATGTAAGTTACGGGGAGATGCTCCACCCGATTGGACATTGTCCGTAATTATAGAGGCACTATCTGACGACAGCACCTCTTGCTCCTCCATGTCCCTATCCACATTTCCTGCCGACCGCAGGCAGCTGCGGCGAGCAGACACGGGGACAGTTAAGTCCGGGTGCTTCCTCGCCGTGCTTTCGCCGTCGCCCGGAAACGCGATTTATCTATATTCGGCTATGTCCTACCACCGAATTAGGCTACTTCTAAAATTTATATAAAACTTTTAATTCCAAAAAAAAAAAATGTAAATTACCGAAAGGATATACAAAGAAATGAGCGACTAAAGGAAATTAACAGTAATATTCCCTGATATTAGTATTCCTTTACCTTAGTCCTTTCTTGCTATTTTCCCGTTATTATAAACACGCGTAAATTTTCGACTACCTCAGTTTACAGTTATGTTTTTTTTTCTTTTTTTTTTTTAGATACCTACCACCGAAAGGTGAAGAAATACCCCTTACTTGTTTTTAGGTTAGCCTAACCTTTATAATAATAGACTATAAACCAAAAAACAGTGGAGCAGCGTTACGGGTCGACCAACTAGTCTGCAGTCCCATCAACGTCTGCCCTGAGGTTCCAAACATACGTCCTGACGTCACCTCTCTCCGCGACGCGCCCCGTCGCTAGGAGATACTGTAACATATGGAAAAGGCGGCTAGTTCAAAGCTATCTGCCTCCGGCCAACTAAACATTCGATTAGAACCGACCCTAATGTCGGCGAGCCGCAGTAGCTAATTTGTTCTGTTTTATTTAATAAATGTAACCAAATATAACGTCCGTTATTGCCTTATGCTGGGGTAGCTAATCCTCGCCTATTCGACTCTATCCGTTCAGAGCAACACAAGGGTAACGTAGTTACGTTGGGTGGGCGCCTGACGCCTTACCACCCGACTGTGGCCCTAAGGCTTGTAGCCCTCACAGTAAAATTAATACGACTAGCCGCTAAAGAAAACCAGGAATACCAATTTAGTTGAACACTATTATTTCTCCATTATTAATGTAACCTCGGGTATTCCCTAAACCGCCATGTTACGGCGTGAAACGTCAAGGCAGGAGCCGCTGTCACTGTCAGAAACGAGTGAGATGTCAACAAAGACAAAACACCGTTTTTTTTTTTAAATTATTAATTCGCGTATCAAAAATAAATTCAAAGGTATTACACTCCTTACTATCCTGGTCACGGCACCAGTTTAACCATCGGGCTATTCCGCCCCCGCTAAAGGCAAGCCTTCGTGTTAATTTATATAATTATTTCCATGTGAATTTCTCGGGCCGGCCGCGGGCCGCTGCTGCCCCTCGTCCCGTCTGCAGGTAGTCCGTGTCTGTCGGTGTACTTCTCGGGCTACAGTCGGCTAGCCAGAGTATCGCCTAAATACGGAGATTTGCCTCCGCCCGTAATATGTTTAGTACAAAGCATGTATTGTATTGTTTCAACTAACTGGCTCGTCTCCTTGCCGAACGGTGTATTTAATATGTTTAGATGGATCCAGAACTAAGCAGAGGCGCTAGTGTCTCTGCTACTGTCACTGATAATCAGCCTACGTTACTGTCTTATTTCAGCCTGAAAGATCGGTACGTTAATGCTATTAATGTCCATTTTAATCTGCCCGCAGATGGGCTAAGTAGCCGCATAAGGCCTAGTCAGGCTTAAGGCCCTTAATTATATATATATAAAGTATTCCAATGTTAGATTCGACCATAGCGGTTTACTCCATAGAAAACTGGAGGATAGTAAAGAATGCAAGGAACGTTCCAATCAACTTTTCCAAGAGCTCACGGCTTTGTTTATTCTTAGCCAAACTAACATTCGTGGTAGGACATAGTATAGAATATCGTTCGACCCCTTCCCGTAATGTTTAATGTAAAACAACTTTAGAATTTCGATAATATAGACCTAAAACTCGGCTAAAACATCAGAGCGTCATAAAGTACGTCTGATCGGTCTGGCCCCGAACGCCCGACCCCCTTTCGTTGCCAGGCGAGACGCTATTCGCGTCTCCTAGCAACGCTTTACGGCCAAAAACCCCGTCGCCCGTGAATGTTTGGCATTCGCGGTCTGCCATGGCGAGTAGCCCGTATCTCCAAATACAGGTTAATCGGCGCACGCCCGTGAATGCCACCAGCTGGCAGTCTCGCCCACTTCACAAGTATCAATCTTTAAGTCATTGGTTTGACTCGACCAGGATTCGAACCCACACACTCATGGGTTCGGATCTCCCGATCTCTCAAAACAGGAGACAGACTCTGCTCATTCGGCCATCCCGTCTGGTGCCCCCCTCTGGGAAATCAGGTCACCAGTACCGTGGCCCAATTTCCCACTCAGTCACATTATCCCAACACTGAGCTAACCAGTCCTTGCCCTATCCTATCAATGCAGAGTGCCAAGCAAGGAAGTGACAAATATCTATTTTGTAAGTCATTGGGTTGACTCGACCAGGAATTGAACTCCCGATATCCCGGAAGGGAGGCTCGTGCTCTGTCGATTCGGCCACCGCGCCCCGTATATGGGTCGTTTCATGGTAAAAATGAATCGTGTGTATTTTCCTCATTTTTTTCCACTGAGTAGCCAACTCTTGTCCATATATATCCTGGTAATGTGAAGGAAAAGCTAGTAATTGGGTAGCCAGCCCTAAGTGTGGACTTAGTAATCACCAAGTGTGGATTTATTAATCCAATCAATTATTTAATCAAATTTATTGCATGAAACAATTAATTTTTACATTGTGGTCCCCTAAGTATAGAAATGCACTGTAAAGAAATCTGTATAGGATGATTATATTTTTCTCAATTTTGAGTTATGGATTTAACACAATAGAAGGGGACACCAAAAATAATATGGACTTCAACTTCAATATTTGTTCATAAAGCTTTGAAGAAAAATTATATTACTAGGCATGGTACTAGAAAATAGCCTTACACATGCAAGAATAGCAACTCTTTTTTTTAACTGAAGCACTGGTATTCCCAGGATAACATATTTGCTAATTTAACAAGCATGGGACAAGCAGGGGACATGACAGTTACGTCCAGAACCAGTCTAATCACCCTGGAATATTAGATATAAAAAAGTATATGCATGCAAAATGAATATTTATTTCAAATAAGAGTCTTTTATTATTTCATTGACTAACAGGTAATATTATATGCAAAATAAAGGTCTAGTAGGCTGTAGAAAAGTCCAAATTCTCCATCTCACAAATTCATGCCTTTAAAACACAATATTTTTGGGATGAAAATGTTGCCTTTTTTTTTTTTACTATATTACATTAGGCCTTAATTATTTTTCATATATATCTCTCCAACGTGTAAGAATACCACTTCGATAAAGAAAATACCGCCTCTACTCTTTCCATAATTGTTTTTGACCATTACATACTGAAAAGTACATTGGCTCCATTTACCATGAAACGACCCATCTGTATAACCAAATGAAGGACAAGTATTTTCAAACTAAGCCAAAGCGGTTAGATAAGAAAAAGAAGTAATTCCTGTCATCCGACTCAGATATTGGTGCATTCCTTAATCAGTTTTCTTTGGTTCAAATTTTTAAAACCAGTTGAATAAGATTTTTTTTCAGCACCAAGGCGCTGGTCTTCCGGCCTTAACAATTATAGTGCATATGAACTATGTATGGATGAGATGATGCGATGGTATGAACAATATAACCAATAGTAGGTTAAAATCAGGTATTACAAATAAGTCGGGATCTTATTTTGCACATGTAGACTGCAGAATAGCCATCTACCTTTAGACAAGATCCGTGATTTGATGATCATATCTGTGAGTTTGTACTACATAAAAGGAACATTAAGTTAATTAACTGAAATGTCACTCGACATATTTGACAAGAATATGTCATTTGACAAAACTCTCTCGGTATGCCATAAGCTGGAAACCTGATTTGAGAAAAAGATGCGTTTTTGGGGTAAGTTCTCGTGTGGCTTGTGTGCTGCACTCTATGATTGGCACATCAAAAGTGGATTAATAAGGCCACACAGGAAGGAGGCAGTGTACCACTGAGTCTGGTATTCTGCACCGAAAATGGACAAACAAAGCAGGTGACTTTGTTTGCTTGTTAGTTTTACGTCCTGGCAACATCTGAGGGCATATAAGGACGGGTACTGACTTGTGATAGTGCGCACTAATGGCGACTTTATAGTGCTGCCACACCGGGGTGGTCGGGTGGTTGTTGGAGTTTCACATCCTGGCAACATCTAAGGTCCTATCAGGATTGGTACCGACTTGTGACAGTGTGCACTAATGGCGACTTTATAGTTCTGCCCGACTGGGAGACCAGGCCACCAGCACCATGAACTGATATCCCATTCAGTCACATTATCCTGACACCGAGCCAACCATTCCTTGCCCTATCCTAATAATGCCAAGCACCTGTTACGAAGCGACAAGTATACATTTTTAAGTCATTGGTTTGACTCGACCAGGGTTCGAACACAATAGTGTTGCAATAATAATCATAGAAACTATATGACTTAAGTGTCAATGGATCTTCGCGCAAAGTGTAGCATTATATACAAAAATAAGTTGGGTATTTAGTATTTTGTGTGTGTGTGAAACGCCGAAGTCAAGGTTTTAAACACTGAATCCGGCTTCGACAAATACATCGTTTTAAAAATAAATAAAAAAAAATAGGTCAAGAATAGCAGGATCTATATGTGCCCACAGAGTGAAGTATTTGAAGAACGGATAACACAGGTGCCTCGGTGATTTTATTCCTTTATAAACCATTCCCATAATGCCCCCCCCCCCACACACACAGCACCCTAATCCCTCCCCCAACCTGTCACACACACATACAACGCCCCATACAAATACAACCACGTCCACAACACAGCCGCAACCCAACTACATCCACAACACAGACACACTATAGAATAGATTAATGTAATCACAATAATAGTGATATGAGAAACAAAATATCGTTTATACATCTAAATGCAAGAAACTTAAAAGTAAACGTTAGTAAAATTGAGAATCTATTAAATGAAATAAGTATTAATGTTGACATTATTGCAATATCAGAAACATGGCTGGAAGTGAAGGACAGTCAAGAGACTACTAAAGCTAAAGGGCTATACATTGAATCATATTGCAAGAGTAAATCGAAAAGGAGGTGGAGTTGCTATATATGTACATAATTCCATAAATGTTATGTCTTTGACTTTTAATGGCATAATGGATAGCATCTCGGTTGAACTCTGTATTAATAACAGAAGAAATGTGATTGTTAATTGTACATATAGAACACCAGGCTCAGATTTGCAAACCTTCCTTGACCAAATTGAAATGATAATAAAACATGTAACTAAAAGAAAATGACTCTTTCTGTGCGGTGATCTTAATATTGATGTTCTAAAATATAATGATAACAAAGGAACAAAAACATTTGTGGACATGATGTTCAGTGTAGGGCTGTATCCATTAATAGCTAAACCAACTATGATAACAGACCACAGTGCTACCCTAATTAACTACATATTCACTAATGAACAGGATCACAACATTAGCAGTGGATTACTTATAAGTGACATCAGTGACCATTTACCTGTATTTGCCATATGTAAATATTTAGATATAAATAGAACTTCTAATAAGAAATATACCCTTATGAGAAAATTGGACGAAAATTGTATTGCTGCATTGAAAAATTATCTATTATTACAAGATTGGAATGGTGTCATGGATACAAATGATGTAAATAGTGCTTATAATAATTTTATGAAAACATTTGTCGACCTATACAATAAACATTGTCCGATCAAAAAAGTGTGTGCTAAAGACTTCAGTAACAAAACCAAACCATGGATTACTAATGGTCTTTGTAATGCATGCAAGAAAAAGAACAACTTATACAGAAAGTATCTATGATGTAGAACAAAGAGTCTGGAAAACAAGTATAAAACATATAAAAATAAATTGACATCAATTCTGAGAGATAATGAAAAAAGCTATTATAATAAGCTATTGGCTCAACAAAGAAATAACATAAAAGGAACTTGGAAAATACTAAATACTGTTATAAGGAAAAGAGAACAACATTCTCCTTACCCAAATACGGCCGAATGAGTTAGAGCATCCGTCTCCCATGCTGGTAGATCCTGGGGTCATGGGTTCGAACCCTGGTCAAGTCAAACCAATGACTTAAAAACTTATACTTGTCGCTTCCTAGCCAGACGCTCGGCATTATTAGGACATGGCAAGGACTGGTGTGCTCAGTGTCAGAATAATGTGACTGAGTGGGATACCAGGTCATGGTGGGACAGCACTATAAAGTCGCCATGAGTGCACACTGTCACAAGACTGTACCCATCCTGATATGACCTTAGATGTTGCTACGATGTTAAACTACTATCTTTAGGTCAGGAAATAACCCAGTTCAACTTGGCAACGATATAAGCAAAGAACTTATTAAACTGAACCTATGGTTTGCAACAAACAATCATTTAATGTAGCAAAAACAAACTTCATGCTGTTTAGTAATTATAAAAAAACAATCTACTGTTACTGTACGTATAAATGATACTGATATCGAAATGGTTTATGTCAGTAAATTTCTAGGGGTTCTAATAGATCATAAACTTAATTGGAAAAAGCATATTAGTATGATTAAATCTAAATTGTCCAAAACTATTGCAATTATGCGCAAGGCAAAATATGTACTAAGCAAAAATGAATGCTTAATTTTGTATTATTCATTATTTCTGCCTTATGTATCGTATTGTTGTGAAGTATGGGGAAATGCATATAGAACAAATATGGAGTGTATTTATTTTATTTTATTTATTTTTTATTCCAGTTGAATAACATCTTTTTTTCAGCACCGAGGCGCTGGTCTTCTGCTACAGAAGAAAGCAGTGAGAATTGTTTGCAACGTTGGATATCGAGAGCTGTTCTTTGATTTTCATGTACTAAAATAAATAAATAGACTTGGTTAAGATCAAATCTAGTATGATAATTTACAATGCAAACAAAGGGCTACTGACAAAAAATGTACAGTCTTTATTCAAAATAAGTTCAGATAGTAGCCATGATACAAGGCAGAGTAACAACCTAAGACAAGTATTTGCAAGAACAACTTTAAAGTCTCAATGTATATCTATAGGTGGTATAAAAATATGGAATTCACTTGACAATAATATCAAATGTTCAAAAAACATCTATATGTTTCAACAAATGTATAAAAAGAAAATATTAACTTCATCAGAGGGAAAACACATAGTAGTCTAGTACATACATATTGAGGATAATGTTGATATGCTTTTAACTTTTATTTGTCTATTTATTATTTCTATGGTATAAGCAATGTATCTGTGTTATTTTTAAATGGGGAAAGCACCTCAAAGTATTGTACTTCTGCTTTCTCCGTTTTCATGTGAAAAAATAACTGATATAAATAACAACCTGCATGTACATTGATCATGTGGAAATAAATATTTTATTATTATTATTATTACAACCCAACCACATCCACAACACAGCCACAACCCAATCACATCCACAACCCAACTACATCCACACCCCAGTTACAACGAAATCACATCCCAACCACATCCATAACACAGCCACAACCCAACCCAGTTACACAACGCAACCCCGCCACACAACCCAACCCAGTCAAACAACACAACCTCACCACACACCACAACCACACAATGTAACCCTGCCACACAGCTCAGTCACACAACACAACACAGCCACACAACACAGCTCAACCACACAACACAGCAACACAACCTCGCCACACAACACAACCTAACCACACAACCCTGCCACACAACACAACCTAACCACACAACCCCGCCATACAACACAACCCAGCCACCCAAGACAACCCAGCCATACAACCCAGCCACACAGCACAACCCAGCCACACAACTCAGTCACACAACACAACCTAACCACACAACCCCGCCACACAGCTCAGCCACACAACACAACCCAGCCACACAACAAAACCCACCCAGACACCCAACCCAGCCACACAACCCAGCCACACAACACAACCCAGCCACACAACACAACCCAGCCACATAACCTCACCACACCACACAACACAACCTCACCACACAATGCAACATCGCCACACAACTCAACCCAGATACACAACACAACCAAGCCACACAACACACTCCAGCCACACAACACAATCAGCCACACAACACAATCAGCCACACAACACAATCAGCCACACAACACAATCCAGTCATCCGTCTCCCGTGTTGGTAGATCGTGGGTTCGAACCCTGGTCGAGTCAAACCAATGACTTTAAAATTGATACTTGTTGCTTCCTAGCCTGGCACTAGGCATTATTAGGATAGGACAAGGTCTGATTGGCTCAGTGTTAGGATAATGTGACTGAGTGGGATTTCAGGTCATGGTGCTGGCGGCCTGGTATTCTAGTGGGGCAGCACTATAAAGTCGCCATGAGTGCGCACTGTTGCAAGTCAGTACCCGTCCTGATATCACCTTAAATGTTGCTAGGACGTAAAACAACAAACAAACAAAACAATCCAGCCACACAACACAATCCAGCCACACAACACAATCCATCCACACAACACAATCCATCCACACAACGCAACCCGGCCACACAACACCTCACCACACAATGCAACCCAGCCACACAACACAACACAACACAACACAACCCAGCTCCACAACACAACGCAGCCCCACAACACAACGCAGCCACATAACACCCCCGTCACTCATTCAACCACATCCCCTGAACACACAGCCCCCCTCCCCTGAACACCCCCCCCCCCTCTCCCATACACACAGCCCCATCCCTGCTCAAAAACAGCCCCCCTCTCATGTACACTCATCCCATTCCCATGCACACTCAACCGCATCCAATACAGACAGAGCACTCTGCCGACACACACACACCCTCCCAAACAACCACAGCCTCCTCCTCCCCTGCACCCACACACCCTAACATGGCAGTACACCCAGATGAGCACAACTAACACAACAGTACACCAAGACGAGCACAACTAGCACGACAGTAATCTGTCGGTGCTCATGCACACTTTGAAAAGCCATACACGTAGGCTATTTAAAGAGGCAGTGGCATGACCGACACGCCATTACTTGCTTACAAACTATGACGTCACATTTGATCATCATAATTTGCAAGAATTATCATGTTCAAATGTGACGTCATAGTTTGTCCATTTTGAAACAACCTATTCTCTGAGTTATTTAGGGCCAAATCAATAAAGTCTGAGGCAATTTGTTTGCTGATGTTTTTACATCCCATCAACATCTAAGGACGAGTACCAACTTGTGACAGTGAGCACATATAGTGACTTTATAGTGCTGCTCCACTGGGAGACCAGGCCGCTGGCACCATGCACCATGCACCAATTTCCCACTCAGTCACATTATCCTGATACTGAGCTAACCAGTCCATGCCGTATCCTAGTAATGCAAAGTGTTAGGCTGGGTAGCAACAAGTATCAATTTTGTACGTCATTCGTTTGACACGGCCAGGATTCGAACTCACGACCTTCCGCACAGGAATCTTGCGCTCTACCGATTCGGCCACCGCGCCCGGTCAATATGACTGATGTGAGAGGAAATATATATATTTTACCTCGGTAAACAGCCTCAGGCTAGCCTCAGGCTAGGGAGAGGTAAGCACGTCCGGTACCAGCAATTAGCATATACAACTCACGACTGGATAACGTGTCGTTGGGTTGCTCCGGCAAAATTAGTCTACATACAAGCAAATACGCAGTAAGTATAATAAAAACTGTGGTTAGCTTAATTATGATGCATTAGAGCATCATTATGGAAAGTTTAGACTTTCGTTGGTCCAATTTGGACGAGTTATTTGGTTATAAACAACCAAGGATAGAACACTCGAGTGGGTTTCTCGAAGGAACCAAACCGGTCATTAGCGGTTATGTCAACACCCGGGTCACCGTGTGACTATGGGTAGAGATGTGGGTTTCGCCCTATCTCATGTGGAAATTCTCTCGTACTCTAATAGAGAGTAATGTTGGAGATGCTCCTGGGTTTCTTTTATAGACTCCCCTAGACAAAACTTTTTCAGGCGTTTCTCCGAGTTTCGTAGCATTTTCTCCAACTTGTTGACGTAGTAGTCACAGGTGGGAGAAGTGTGCGGAACAGAGGGATGGGCGGGCCGATACACTGGTCCCGACCCCGCGTAAGGTTTGGGCTTGACCCACAACCCACGCACAAATTTAGCTTATTACGCCTGTGTTATAACGGTATAAACACGTTCTTTAACACCAATAGATGTCCAAATGAGTTTGAAACAACCATATTGTGACATATATATATACCGGGACTGACCAAAAATGTTTGTTTCAGTTCCCGATGGCCACGAAGCGGAGTAAGCGCGGTGCAGCAGCAGCCGAGGGGCGTGTTCCGAGTGGAGTGGACGAGGAGTACGACTCCTCACCCGTGTTGTCGGCAGGGCCGTCGACACAGCCCCGGGCGCATATCCTCTCCGACCCGGACGAGGACGCAGTGCCTGATGTGCCTGCGCCTCCAGATTGGGAGGCTCGCTTTGCAAGATTGGAAAGCCACATCTTGACTGCCAAATCGCCTGTGTCTCGGAAGCGGCGTAGGCCGAGTGTCCAAGAGGATTCATTTGAGGATTTCTTGGACACAGACTCGGCGGTGGAGCTTAAGGCTCCTCCTCCTCCTTCTCCTAAACGGAGAAAGAAGAAGAAACAGGTGATTTCTTCGGGTGATGAATTCACCAAGGAGCGGGCAGAGACTGGTTTTCGCAAAAAGCGGAAGACTAAGTCCAAAAAGAAGAAGAGGAAGAGGAAATATTCTTCTTCTGAGTCGTCCACTGAGTCTACTTCTACGGAATCAGACTCAGACACCGTATATGAAGGGGTCTATGCGGACATTGGCACTAAAGTGGCTAAGAAGGTGGAGAAGCCAAAGGCTAAGCGGGTTAAAACCACTACGCTTATGCGCGAGACCGTGAATGGTCATTTTCGCACGTTCAAACCGGCGGAGGTTATCTCCAAGTTAGGAGATGAGTTAACAGGCATAAAGGGTGTTCCCAACTCCATCATTAAAGAAATGGATCGGGATGTCAATATGACGGATGACCGTAAGAAGTTTGAGGATGTGTTGCACACAGTGCATAAGGCAGTGTTGGCTACCCTAACAGCTATTGTTCCTGTGGCTAATAGGATGCAGAGTGAAAATAAGTTCTCGTCTTTGGCTAAGACAATGGACAAAGGCATTGCAGTAATAGCGGCGGCAGGTAATTACCTGTCGTTTCGAAGATATGAAAATGTCTTCAAGTCAGTTTGCACAGATGCTGGCAAAGAAGTGGCTCGCTCTAAGAAGGTTACCGATAATGAGGGGAAGGAGTTTACGCTCTATCTTGCTCCAGAGCCGATTAAAGGGAAACCTTTAGATAATACCAAGATGTTTGGCCGGGGTCAACTACAATACCTCTATAAAGAGGTAGAGACTGCAGCCAAGAGTGGCAAAAACATGGATGGCAAGAAGAAACAGGAAGTTCCTCGTTTCAAAAAGTCACGAGGGGATTTTCGTCCACGACGGTTCACCAGAGGAACCAGACCGAGTTCAAACTTCGGTCAAGGGTTTCGGGGCCGGGGCGCTCGCCCAGGCTGGACCGACAACACCGCACGGCCAATAGGTCGAGGGTTCAACTCGTCGAGACCTTTCCCCAGGGGAGGGTCCAAGTAGAGGTCCAAACACAAACTTTACAAGTCCCTGCAGCCTCTAAAAACACACAAACTGTAAGCAACTTTGTGGCTGGTAATATTAGTAATCATATTTCTGAGTGGCACAAAATTACTAGTGACCAAGAAATTATAGAAATAGTTAGGGGTGTTCAAATTCCCTTTACACAAATTCCTGTACAAAGTATAATACCTTTTCCATATAACATTCAACCAGTTGAACGAGACGCACTAACTAAACAGGTACATAAATTCTTTGAGAAAGGAATTATACAAAAAGTGACACACTGTTCAGGACAGTTTATTTCAAACATTTTCTCGAGACCGAAGCCTAATGGTGATGTTCGAATGATCCTGGATTTAACAATCCTTAATAAAAGGGTGGAATATCGACATTTTAAAATGTTCTCTCTAGATACGGCACGAGATCTGATTACACCAGATGCGTGGATGGCTAGTGTTGATTTACAGGATGCATATTATACGCTTCCCATAATGGAACAATACCGAAAATTTCTTCGATTTATTTGGGATAACCAACTCTATGAGTTTACCTGCATGCCGAATGGCTTAGCTTGTGCGCCACGTTTATTTACTAAATTGCTTAAACCTGTTTTCTCGGTAATGGCGAGGAAGGGTCACATAATGTTTCCATACATAGATGATTCTTTTATTATAGCATCAACACAAATTGGTTGTGTAAATTGGGGTTTTATGTACATCAACAAAAGTCAGTGTTTAAACCAACAAAACAACTCAAATGTTTAGGGTTTATTCTGGATACACAGTCCCTTACAGTGTCGATAACAGAACAAAAACTAATTAAGTTTATGACTACAGCGACTCAGCTTATTAAGTTATCAAAGCCAAAAATTAGACAGGTTGCTGTTCTTATTGGCATAATGACATCATATGCACCTGCTGTGTTATATGGGAAGGCCCATATTAAGTCGCTAGAAATAGATAAAAATTTAGCGTTAACACGAACTAAAGGCAATTTTGAGCGAAAGATGTTTATTTCGCAAGAAGGGTTACAGGATATTGGATGGTGGATGCAACATATAGCAAGTTCACCAAATCCAATCCGCATGGCGGAACCTAATACAGTAATTACTACTGATGCTTCGTTAGAAGGTTGGGGAGCTCATCGAGATGGGGTCACAACAGGAGGTAGATGGCTTGATGATGAAAAATCAGACTATATTAATGCACTAGAATTGCGTGCTATTTATCTGGGCTTACGTAGTTTAGTAAAGATAAATAAATCACAGGTTAGAATACTAACTGATAATACTACTGCCATGGCATATATTCGTAACATGGGTGGAACCAAATCAAAGTCTTGCAATCAGTTATCTAAACTGATTTGGAACTGGGCACAGGCTCAACAAGTCTGGCTGACTGTAGCGCATATTCCAGGGTCACAAAATACACTTGCAGATTATAAAAGTAGAAATTTCCATGACCATTTAGAGTGGTCTCTCTCTACACATTTGTTTAAATTTGTTTACTGAGGCTGTTTACCGAGGTAAAATAGTATAGTTATACGAGTCTTACCTTGGTACAGATGATGGATAACTGTTGTTTTACCGAGGTATAAGCCTCGGATAGATGTGGGCTAGGGCCCTCCCGCCACACCCTACCACATCTATTCCGTTGGTGTACCTTTTCGGTAAAGTAATAGTATCCATTGTTTTGAAAGTCATTTTTATCCTCAATAAGTAGGTTAAGATTGCTGGTACCGGACGTGCTTACCTCTCCCTAGCCCACATCTATCCGAGGCTTATACCTCGGTAAAACAACAGTTATCCATCATCTGTACCAAGGTAAGACTCGTATAACTATATATATATATATATATATATATATATATATATATATATATATATATATATATACATGTATATATATACATGTATATATGTTCGTGACTTGCACCCATGCTCTCCAAAAAATCCACCTTTTCTACCTCAAAGGGCAAGAACATGTCAAAGTATGACAAACATAACCAAATGTAAGGTTGGTTCTCAGGCTCCCACCATGGGCACACCATCCCCTCTGCCTCCCTCCTCTCCCTCCCCATCACACCCCTCCGCCCCCCGAGATCAGACGGGGTGGCCGAATGAGTTAAGCGTCCATCCTCTGTTTCGGGAGATCGGAGGATCCGAACCCATGAGTTTCTGGGTTCGAACCCTGGTCGAGTCAAACCTACTTAAAAATTGATACTTGTCGCTTCCTAGCCTGGTGCTCGGCATTATTAGGATAGGGCAAGGACTGGTTCGCTCAGTGTCAGGATAATGTGACTGAGTGGGATATCGAGTCATGGTGCTGGCAGCCTGATTTCCCAGTGGGGCAGCACCATAAAGTCGCCATGAGTGTGCACTGTCACAAGTTGGTATATGTCCTGACGTAAAACAACAAACGATCTTGGACGTAAAACAACAAACAAACACCCCTCCCCTCAAACATCCCAAGCTCTCCCCTACCCTTCGTTCCATTTCCCTTTTCTCCACCAAGTCCCCATCCCTCCCCTACCCCCCTACCCTACCCTCCCACCCCCTACCCTCGCCTACCCTCCCCCCCCCCCCCCCAATGCAAACACAGAATATACTTACCTCTTCAGACCTAACCAGCAGACCAGAGAGGATGCCGAATGAGTTAGAGCGTCCGTCTCCCGAGTTGGTAGACCGTGGGATCGTGACTTAACAATTGATACTTGTCGCTTCCTAGCCATGCGCTCTACATTATTAGGATAGGGCAAGGACTGGTTGGCTAAATGTCAGGATAATGTGACTGAGTGGAATATCGGGTCATGGTGCTGGCAGTCTGGTATCCCAGTGGGGCAGCACTATAAAGTCTCCATGAGTGCGCACTGTCACAAGTCGATAACCGTCCTGATATTACGTTGGATGTTGCTAGGACGTAAAACAAAAATAAACAAAGAAACAAAACTACCCAGCATACATCGAGTTGTAAAATATTTCGACTTTCTGCACATAATTACATTATAAAAATTGATCACACTTAAAATATATAGATTTCATCTATTCATATGCTAGACTTATATAGATTGATTTATATTTTATACTAACTAACATCGACTTTTATCTTTAAAGATTTGGCGGCTATATTAGGAAAGGAAAGCCAAAAAACTTACAGAGTGCATGACCCAGATAGTTGGTGTAATGTTAACAACAATAACAGACATCCCCTCCCTTTAAGGGGCTGTCACACTATGACGCATAGCCTTAGTGTATGCCGACGTATGTGATTTTCGACAAACACGTCGGTGTACGTCGTCATACGGTACGTATACGTTGGGCGTACGTCGGGAACGTTCCGGGTACGTTGTTATACGTCTCTTATAGGGCTGTCACACTACGACGTAAGAGCCAACGTAAGCCTGGCGTAGGTCACTTTTCGTCATTACGTTGAGGTACGTTATCATGACGTCGAGCTACGTTACGTCGTGTTATGTCGGTGCGTGTCAAGGTTTTCAAAATGTCCAAAACTTTCGACGTGAAGCCGTTACGTCGGGATGACATCACACTGACGTCAGGCCAACGTTAGACGACCGTTAGAGCTGCGTCGGTGACGTTAGATCTACGGTCCCTTATGTCAGAGCCACACACAGTCAGGAAGGAGCTCGCGGCCAGCGTTGGTCTAACATAGCGCAACGTCGGCCGAACGTGTATGTGGCGCATGGCCAATGTCGCTCCAACGTTTCGCTAACATGTCCTGACGTAGTTGACGTCATTGACGACCTGGTTGCGTGCGCGTAACGTCGTCGACGTCATTCGAACGTGTTGTGAACATGGTGTGAATGTGTTGCCTTTGAGTATATAAAGACCTACGATGTCCTCCTGTCAGCAGAACACCTCAGCTCTTCGCAGCGGACACATGTGCCTCAGTGCATCATGCAGGACTACCAACTTGCCATTCTCAAAGCTGACCATGAGATCAATGTGTTGTTACTGCGCTATATAGAGGCTAGAAAAGGAGGAAAAAAGCTCGAGCAAAGCCATTGTGGGTTCGGCAGTGGATCGGGAGGCGGCATGATTTTGGGTTGTATGGGCAGCTTCTAGTTGAACTGCATAACGAGGACACGGCTTCCTTCGTGAACTTCATGCAGATGCCTCCCCAGATGTTTGATGAGATACTAGCCAGAGTGGGTATCACCAAAAGTTACACAACCTACAGGAACCCGCTCGAACCTGGCCTGAAGCTTGCCCTCACTCTGCATCACCTAGCATCGGGCAACAAGTACGCTTCCATGAAGTTTGCGTGGAGGGTACCACACAACACCCAATGTCTCATCGTGAGAGAGGTGTGCATGGCCATCATAACAGAGTACATCGACAAGGCGATGACCTGCCCCACGACTCCATAGGGATGGCGTGCCATCTCCGACAAGTTCTTGGAGAGGTGGAACTTCCCCCATACCTGCGGGGCACTTGATGGGAAGCATGTGTCCTGCCGGTGTCCCCCAAAGAGTGGATCCCTGTACTTCAACTATAAGGGATTCTACTCCATAGTTCTCATGGCACTGGTTGATGCGGACTACAAGTTCATCTGGGCGGATATTGGTGGTAAAGGCTCCGCATCCGATGCGCAGGTGTTCAACGCGTCTGAGCTGAAAGCCAGCCTTGAAGATGGTATAATAGGTTTCCCGCAACCCGAGCCTATTGTGGCGGGCCAGATGAGCATTCCATACTTCCTGATTGGTGACAATGCCTTCGGCCTACGCCCGACGATGATGAAGCCATACAGCAGGAGGGGAATGGCACATGAGGAACGCATCTTCAACTACAGGATTTTGCGAGCTAGGAGAGTCATGGAGAATGCGTTTGGCATCCTGGCAAACTGCTTCCAGGTGCTGCTCAGCATGATGCAGCACCACCCCTCCACCGTGAAGCTCATCATCACAGCGTGCATTGTCCTACACAACCTGATGAGGATGCGATATCCCAAGCTCCAGAACCAGCAGCTAGACCGTCCAGAGAAATTCAACGACGATTTCATCGTCGGAGCATGGAGAGAGGGCAGAAACCTGCCAGACATACCAACACAAGTAGCTGGCCAGAACACTGGCTCCAGGGCAGGAAAGGCACAGCGGAATCTGCTCAAAGACAGGGTCAACTCACCAGCGGGTTCAGTGGAATGGCAGGAGAACATGATATGACTATATGAAGTGTGTGGACTGGACTGGGATATCTATGTACTGTGTTGTCATCATTTATGAAGTGCACTGTGTGATATTTAATAAATGTGATATGTTCAAATGTCATTTCTGAAATATACTGTGTGTTATTTTACAACAATTTAAACTGATCCATCAAAAATATATACATATGTACAGACACCCACAATATATAGTCAGTCGCAATGAAAAAAATAAGACATACCAAACTATAGCAATATAAAATAATGTCAGTTCTGGTCAGAAATGTTCACTTCACTTATCAGGGGCGTGTCCGTTGTCCTTGCCCTTTGTCGGTCTGTCAAGCTCCCCTGACACAAACAGCTCCTGCTCCACGGTGGATATGCTGGACATCCCGGACAGATTCAGGAATCCGTCCGGGCCTGTCGGTGTTGGCGTTCGCACTGGCGTACTGTGAGTCTGGTCAACCACCCATGCCGACGTTGCCGCGCTGCTGCAACCTCCCATGCTGGTGACTGACTAGGCTGCGGTTGGGGCGGACCCATTGTTAGTCCGGGGAACGCAGTCGATGTCGGTGTCGGTGCCTGCAGCAGCGGCATCAGCGCATGGTGGAGGGGCGCATGGTGCAGTGGCGCAGGTTGCAGCGGCGCAGGCTGCAGCGGCGCCAGCATGTACTGCTGCATATAGTCTGTGCCTTGGGATGTCCATGGTGTTCCGGCTGGTGGGGGGTCGGCGGGACCAAGTGGTCCTTAGCCGATGCCGTATTGGCCACTCGTGGCTAACGCATGTTTTCCTGCTCAAGGGGGACCCTCCCCCTGAATGTATTGGATGTCAGTCCCAACTGACAGTCAAGCACATTTTATTAAACTGTGTTGATTTTATGGCACTGCATCAACAATTTTACACTGCAAACAGCATGCATGACCTTTTTACCAAAGTTAAACAAGAAGATATTTTAGCTTTTTTGAGGGCAGCTGGTCTGTACCGCCTCATATAATTCATTAAAACAATTTATATTAATTAATTCTCTCATCTATTTGATTTAATTATATGATTTTGGGCTTTTAAAAATTAATGTGTCTATTGACACCTAACTGATTGTATGCTTTTACATTATATGCAAAGGCGATGGTTGAATAAAAAACAAACAATTCTTGCCGTGAATATGGCCTATGCTGCCGACACGGCGTAAAGAAACCACCAATCAATCAATCAATCAATCCGGCTGGTGGTTGATAGCGCCACTGGTGCGGGTGCGGCTGAAATCCGTCGCACCCAAGAGGAGGTGTTAGAAGATGACGAGTAGCATGACGTCACAGATTGGGCTTGCACAGCCGGAGGCATGGGGACGGGAGGGGGACAGACCCGGGAAAGTGCTGGCCCCGAGATGACAGTCCCGTCTTCGGCCACCTCGGACTCCATGACCTGGGACAGGATGGTGTTCATGACCGCGCGTGCATAGTGGAACTGTCCTTTGGTCATGGTAGACATGCAGTCCCGCACGTAGTTGGAGAACGCCGTCCTCTGGGTCATCCGCATTGTCAGGCTGTCCCAACATTTTCCCCGACGCATCCACGTGTTGCTTGAGGACATTGAGAAGGTCCTCCTCTGTTGTGTCCGGTTTCCACTTGCCTCGGGCCTCGTGCCATTGTTCAGGCTCCATCGCCATCTCGACCTTGGCACATGCAGTCTCTGCAGCCCCCAGATCGACTTGCTGTTGGTGAACGGCGGTCAACACCTGCAAGACAAAATAATAAAGGAACATCAGTACAATGAAAACAAGGCAACATGACTTTACGTAATGAGGGCAATAATAAATTTATCCACATGATTGCATACAATAAGGCCACAAAAGTTGTTATCAAACATTAGGGCGATAATAAATAAATGCACATGGTGGCATATTATAATGCCATTAACTATATAAAAAGATTTTTCTACAATGATCTCTACAAATATTAGGTCGATAATAAATAAATCCACATGCTTTCATATTATAATGCCATTAACTATTTAAAATGATTGTTCGACAATGAGTTCTACAAATAGATAAATATATAACAAATTATTATCCACATGAATGTCCACAACGACCTCTAAAAGAAATAACTCATTAAATAAGAAATTATTATCGACATGAATGCAAATGAAAAAATCTAGTACTTACACTTCTGACGGGCTCCGGCCGGTGCCGCACGACTGAGCGGAGGAAGCCAAACTTGTCGAAGATCCACTGCTCCCTCTCAGTGCGCTCCAGTGCCCCGTCACTGCTTTTTTTTTTATGCAGCCTCGTGTTACTGTTGTGCATAGACTTGAACAGCCCTGTAGATGTGTGGCAGTTCTCTCCATCTTCAGGGCCTGGTCCTCCCACAGTTTTGTTTTCCTGTCCGTCCTCCTGTAGTCTGTGAGCTTCCCGTTCCAAATGACTGGCGTGTCAACCATCTAGGTTGGGTGTCGGCTTCCGCCAGGATATTGAATGGTGGGAAAGTTTTGCCGCACGTTTTAACGGTAAGGCTGCCATGTTGGGTAAATTTACGCACATCTGCTCACTGTAAAGCGATGCCTCAGGCTGGGGGATGGGTGCCACCCATGGGGGGGGGATTGCCTAGTCGGCTGTTATAAGGGAGACGATGGTATAGCACTTTGTGACTATGCGGGGCACCATCATATCTCGCCTGAGGAGGGGTTGGACAGTGCTCATATTAACGTCAAAGAAATGGCGGCCGCCTTTGAAGCAGCCACATGCTGGGCGCATGGTGGGGGGGGGGGGGCTCGATAGTGTTCATGACTGACAGCACTGTGGTGCTGAATACGGGCCTCTCCCGCTCACGGGAGATAATGGGTTATCTCCGAAAGCTTGGTGATTGACATTTTTTTTATATTTGTTTCTTCCTATATTCATACTTTGAGAAATATCACTTATGATGCATTGAGCAGGCTGGGCGATGTGGGAAGTGCTGCTAGGATAGCCAGTGTTGATAAAATGATGGGTCATGTGTTATAGAGAGATTTTTGAGGCCCCCCTTTTCTGTTTCATTCCAGGGTGGGAAGCGCTAGCCGGGGAGCAGTAGCTATATGAGAGCCGGTTTTATTCCGCCAATTTGTGGTTTTCAAGGGCGGTGCAAATTAAGCGTTATTTGACCTTTGTCGATCAGTTCATGGAGAACCGGGCTCCATTTCCCTGCACCAGACGGGATGACCGAATGAGTTAGAGCGTCCGTCTCCCGTGCTGGTAGATCATGGGTTGTGGGTTCGAGTCCTGGTCGAGTCAAACCAATGACTTTAAAATTGATACTTGTTGCTTCCTAGCCAGGAGCTCGGCATTATTAGGATTGGGCAAGGACTGGTGTGCTCAGTGTCAGGATAATGTGACTGAGTGGGATACCAGGTCATGGTGCCGGTGGCCTGGTTTCCCAGTGGGATATCACTATAAAGTTGCCATGAGTGCGCACTGTCACAAGTCGGTACCCGTCCTGATATGACCTTAGATGTTGATAGGACGTAAAACAACAAACAAACAAAACCATTTCCATGCACCTCAAAGTGGGTGGCTTTGTATGCGACCTAGCTTCCCATGGATCTGTTTTATAGATATATATTAAACTATTTGTCAAGGCTGAATTTTTACCTGAAATAGAACGGTTGAAAAACTATCCTCTATGCCGATTATTATGTATCTGCAACACTGAAGGGTATGAGACATGAGAAGGGTGATGCACCAAGGGGTCCCCCCCCCATCTTACCAAATATGTTAGTTAGAATCTTTGGGGGTTTGACCCTGAACTCTGGCCATACCGCCTGGCGCGCTGCGATGTTGCTGTCCTTCCACGCGTTACTCAGGAAGAGCCAGGTTACAGACTCCCTTAGACGAACAGATTTTACATTTTTCAATTGGGGGGATGTTGAGTCGTGTGAGGCACTGTAAGACTATCCAATTTACTGAGAATATGCTAGAGATACCAGTCACCAAATGCTGTAACCGGGCACTGTGTGCCGTATTTTGGACCAAAAGACATTTTGATGAGATACCGGCTGCTCAGGATGGAATAGCCTTCAGACTTCCAGCAGAGTTTGGCTCCAACCCGATGTCTTATCATTCCTATCAATCAATGTTGAAACTCTTTGCAAGTAGGGCGGGTCTCGGGGAATGCCACTTTACCTCTCACTCCCTGCGCCGGGGCGGCGTTACTTACCTTGGCGCTACGATCAAGGAAATAAAGGTGAGAGGGCACTGGGCCAGTGAGATGGTCTATGTTTACTTAAAGACGCCACTGGAGGTGCGCATTGTCCATAAACTGAGGGTGCCATCCTCCCTGGCCCAGTCGATGCTTGAGTAGTGGTTGGGTGGGTCCTCTGGCCTGGTTGGCTATTATTTTGCCCGGCCAAGGACCTTGGAGCAAAAATAAAGAAGGTTCCCCACAACTACTCATTTGTCTCTCTCTATCCTTTGGCATAGCCCAATTTTATGTAGAATATAATTTATTATATATATATATAAAGAGGTGGAGTTTTCCCTGCTTGTATTTAATTAATTATTTATTATATTTATCTGATTTATTTCTTCACTTTATATTCACTGAGGGCCACTCGTTGGCCCTGCGACTGCCACGCCACTGCCACCTGGCTCATTCGCGCTTGAACTGCACTCGCGCTAGCACTGGATTTTTAGCTTTTAGGTAGGGCTATTATTTTGCCCGGCCAAGGATCTTCGAGCAAAAATAAAGGTTTCCCACCACTACTTATTTTGTGTCTCTCTTTATCCTTTACCATAGCCCAATTTTATACACATAATATATTGTATATATTTATACTTGCAATTCATTTATATTTCCCCACGAGGCTTGGACTCAAATCATTTGAACCAATTCATTGCAACATACATTCTTGAGCAAAATTCACGAGGATGCATATATCCTTCTAAGAACATATATATATATATATTTATATATATATAAAAGAAAACTTCTGAGCAAGTCTTGTGCGAAAGCCACGGATGGGGGGAGGAGTGAAGGATGTCGGTGCAGGGAAGGGAAGTGGGGAGGGGGTAGGAGGAGGACACGACAGAGATTATTACATGCGATAACAGTCTTATTACTATCCATATATATGTTCTTTTCCTTTTGTACTATTACTGTTGCTAACGGCTTCGGTCACTCCACAGGTTCTGCCGCATGTCCTCCTGACGACGGCCACGTGAACTACAATGGGAGTCTTCCAGCAACTTGGACTCCTTCTCTGGAAGAACATCCTCAGGAAGAAGCGACAGCCGGTGAGTAGTGCACAAAGCAGTAGGATAATGTGACTCAGTGGGATATTAGGTTATGGTGTCGGTGGCACGGCGCGGTACACTAGTTGGATAGCACTATAAAGTCGCCAAGAATGTGCGATGTCACAAGTTCGGTATACCTGTCCCAATGTGACCTCAGATGTTGCTAGGATGTAAAAACCCAAACTAATGGTACCAACAAATAAAGGAGTATGACTACCAAGCAAATGGAAGCTTCTAGTATTTGAGGTTAACAAAAAGGCCAAGGTAAATGTCATTCAATAATTTTATTAATAATGTTTTAGGTGAAGGAATATATTTGTTTATTTGGTTTTGAAAATGATGTCACCCAAACTGTGGCCTCCATTCACGATACACATTTGTAGTCGATTCATACAATACAATTTTCTATCACCTGGCGACTCATTTCCGGTGGTATTTCTGCAGTTGTTTGGCGTATAGCAACAACCTTCAATTCATCAATCATCCTTAGTTGGTCTTCATATACCTTAGCTTTTAGGTAATCTCAGAGAAAATAAACACGGTAGGGGGGCGAGATGGGTGAGCATACCGGCCATCCAATATCACAACCTAAGGAGATGAGGTGTCCAAGAAACAATTTCTTTCAAAACTTCCCTTGATCTTCTCGCTGTGTGAGCGGTGGTTCCATCCTGCTGAAACCACACATTCAATTTTCCAAGGTCTCTGAGTTTTAGTTTTAGAATGTTCTGTAGCATTTCCACATACCGATCGGATATCACTGTAACATATGTAAGGGAGCGGGACGTAGCTCAGGCGGTAGAGTGTCCACATGTGAAGGTATGGGTCATCCTATCGATCCTGCTCAGTGCACCCATTTGCAGTTTGGGCTATTTTCCATTCCAACCAGTGGTCCATAACTGGTTCATCAAAGGATGTGGTATGTGCTGTTCTGTCTGTGGGAAAGTGTCTATAAAACACCCCTTGTTACTTATCAGAAAGAGTAGCCTATGTGGCAGCAGCAGCAGCAGGTTTCCTCCTAAGAAATATTTCAAAATGACCATATCGTTGACATCCAATAACACAGATAAAAATCAATGTGCTCTAGAGGCATCGTTAAATAAAACAAGCTTTACTTTTTTTCTGTAACATGTGTAAAATATGGGAGGTCTTCCCACCGCACCCTGTACTTTGTTTTTTCACCTGCACATATCGAAGGCCACCCAACTTCAGGCGTGGCACAAATTTTGTTTGCGTGTGCACACAAATGACACTTAACAAATACATACTTCCAGCAAGGATGGTCATGAGTAAATAGTATTATACCCCCAGGTGGCGCCCCGGTGGTGGATATATTTAAAATGGTCTTTCCGCCATTCAGGTTACAGGATGTACCTGTCGCGGATTAATATCAAAGTGGACGAGGCCGCGAAGTGGGCGAGTTTAGTTTGGTATCAATCCGCGATAAGTCCTATAGCCTAAAGCTAAGATTCCTTACACGCGGCATGTGGTATGCGAATGCGGAAAAAAATCGAAACGCCTTGAAGTCAATGGGCTACATTCCTTACACACAGTATGCGAATGCGGCAACTCGATCGATCCCTGTAGCGATCGGTGCGGCATGCGGTACGCGAATAGAAACCTCAGTCACACGTGTCCATTAGTTATAGACGAGGAGAGGCGACTGATCATTACGGAACTGTCACACACAGGGGTGCGGAGGGGAAACATAAGGTAGTGGTGATGGTGGGGAGACGGACGGTAACGGGTTGGTAAAAATGCTACCATATCCACAGAAATATGAATACTTATCTATAATTTTGTAATTATAAAGGTAGGAACCCCCATGTGACATACCAAGAGGTATATAGATATAAATGCCATATTAGGTCATATACAGTGCAGTATGGAGTATACTTGTTTATTTTTATTTTTTAAATATAGCCAGTCGTATGCTGCATGCCGCATACCACGTAGAAGGAATCCTCCCATTCGCATACTGCATACCGCATACCGCATACCGCATATAAGGAATCTTAGCTTTAGTGGTGACAAATTATGTCAATTATTTGTTACACCAGAATATTATGGGTATCTTTTCTATTGTTATTATTTTAAAATGCTAAATTTGTGATTAGTTCACTCATGACAGCTTTATAGTGCTGCCCCTTTGGAAGATTAATCTGCAAGCACCCATGACCTGATATCCCACTCGATCACATTATTCTGCCACCGAGCCAACCACTCCCTTGCCTTATCCTATTAATGCTGAGCGCCAGGCTAGGTAGCGACAGATATCAATTTTGTAAGTGATTGATTTGAGTCGACGTGCTTCTTTGTCTCTGAGGCGCCTCCAAGGTGCACCCTGAAGTGGCCCAAGTCTGACTTGCTATTGGTCATCTCCGCCCCACCCCTAGGTCTGGCGGATGGAGGTGGTGTTGGGAGAAGGCGCGGGGGTGGGGGGGAGGGGGGGGGGGGCTCAGGCATTCACTGCGCCTATAGCCTCCAGTAAACAAGCTATACATTATGCATATATATGAGAAAGTGCCAAAAGGTGAGCATTAAGTCCGTGAAAAGAAAGGTTGCCATGAATTAAAAAGAAAATATGCTAAAATTAATAGGAGGCTTTGTACTAAATAAAAACCTGAATAGAAAGATAGTTTCTCTTCACGTTTTTGTTGTTGTAATGCATGCTTTATATTGTCTGGTCACACGTTACACATGACAAAACCCGCCCACAAAAATATCCACCTAAAATGGATTAAATTGACATTGTTGTGAAATAAAACTAGCTTGCAGTGATCAGCAGGTGACATTTCATTGTCGATTTTCAGAACTTCGGCGACTCTCTGTGCGTTATTAGTCCACAAATATTTACAATTTTATCTTCTATATCTCTTTGTATATAAAGGAGACAACCCACTTCTTTTCAGTTTTTTGAAAATGAATTTAGATTTCATTTAAAAAATAAAAATGTGAAGTGGGGTGTGCGCACCTTTTGGCACTTGCTCACACACACACACACACACACACACACACACACACACACACACACACACACACATACACATACACATACACATACACATACGGTATACAGCCTCAGACTAGCCTCAGGCTAGGGAGAGGGAAGCACATCCGGTCCAGCAATTAGCATAAACAACTCACGACGGAGGACGCCCGTGAGTTGCTCCAGTAGGATTTATCTACAGCAAGCTCATAACTGTAAGTAATTGTGATTATTTTGGTTAAGCTTGTTTATGATGCAACATAGCATCTAGATTTGAAAGTTCAGAACTTTCGTATGTCCAATTTGGATTTGATTAGCGTTTGAAATATTGAAACGGATAGAACAAAGGATTGCTTTGTGCTTTATGGTTTCCATGGTTCTATCGACACGACTTGATACGGGTAGAGATGTTGGCACGGTCACATCTCCTGTGGAGATTCCTTCGAACCCTAATAGAGGGTGTTCTTGGGGATGATCCTGGGTTTCTTTTATAGATTCCCCTTTTGAATGAGGCGTTTCTCTGAGTTTCGTAGCATTTTCTCCAACTTGCTGGTGCAGAAGCCGCGGGTGGGAGAAGTGTACGCGACAGAGAGATGGGAGGTTCTAGAAGCCTACCCCACGTATGGTTGGTTTCGATACCTAAAAACCTATGACAATACTTAGCTTACCACGCCTGTACTGAGAACGGTGTAAATATGTTACTCAATACCATATAGATCCTCAACCCAGGTTTACCTGGCATCACTTCGGTGTTCAGTTGAGTTGATTCCGGTTTAATAAGTATCCTTTTTTGGTTACAGAATACCGATGGCTACAAAGTGAAACAAACCGCCGCCTGCTGCTGCGGAGGGACGCGTGCCTACCGGCTATGATACATCACCCGACCGGACAGCTCCCCCGTCACCACAGCCGGGGGCCGATGTACTCTCAGATAGGGAGAGTGATGACGGGACGGCTTACCCGGGTGACCTAACACGTCAGGTCAACCTTTTGGTAGAACAAAAGATGCGAGAAATGCAAGGTAAAGACCCAACTCAACACCTCCCACTGATTGATTCGGATTGGGAGGACGTCTCTGATTTCGAAGAAACCAATTCAGCAGTAGAGATCCCGCGTGCTAAGACTAAAAAGCGGAGGCGGCCAGTGAGTTCGTCAGGTGACGACTTCACCAAAGCCACAAAGGGCAAGAAGGTCAAGAAGCCGAAGAAGAAGAGCAAGAAGAAGAAGATGCACTCGTCTTCTGACTCTTCGTCCGACTCATCATCCACTGAGTTGGACTCTGACACCGAACGCGCCGGCATTTATGCCAAGATTGGCGGTAAGGTCCACAAATGTTGCCAACTGGAAAAGGCAAAGAAAGTAAAGACGACTACTATGATGCGTGTGACCATTAAGGGTCATTTTAATACCTTCAAACCAGCAGAAGTTATTAACAAGATAACTGAACAAATTTACGGTATAAAAGGTATCCCGGATAGTGTGGTCAAAGAAATGGATGCCGGCATTCATTTAAACGAGGAAAAGAAGAGATTTGAGACTGCTCTCTTCACAGTCCATAAAGCGGTACATGGGGTCCTGGCAACGGTCGCCCCGGTGGCGAACCGGATGCAGACCGAGAACAAGTATCTCATCACTAGCCAGAGGCATGGACAAAGGCATAGCTTTGCTTACCGCTGCCAGTAACTTCTTAAGCTACAGATGGTACGAAAATGCAGTCACCACTCAAGCCGGTAAGGAAGTTGCTCGATCCAAGAAAGTCATGGATAATGATGGCAAAGAGTACACACTCTTTCTTCCTCCCAAGCCGATAAAAGGGAAACCCTTGGATAAGGGAAAAATGTTCGGCGGACAAATACCCTACCTTTTCAAAGAAGTAGAAGCGGAAACTAAGAGTAGCCGGAATCTGGAACCATCCAGGAAAACAGACAACACGTCCCGTTTCCGTAGACCACGAGGTGATTTTCGTCCCCGTCGCGGAAACAGAGCTGGCAGGTCTGGCCCCCTCCTATGGCTATCTGCCACGAGGCAGAGGACGTGGCGACAGGCAGAGCTGGAACGAAGGCAACCGCCCGTGCCGGAAGGAGTTTGCCCCAAAGCAACTCTTCCCGTGCCCAGGCAACAAGTAAATACGGCAACCCAAACAGCTGGGATAGCAGACATGGTGGCAAAGTCGACACAGACAGATGCAAGAAACTTTTGTGCTGGAAACATTTCTAACTATTTACCTAATTGGTGTGAAATTACTAATGATGTAAACATTCTAGAGATGGTAACTGGTGTTAAGATGCCCTTTATCGAGGTCCCAGTACAACAACGGATACCTTTTCCGTATAAATTTGATGCTTTAGAAAAGCAATCATTATCTGAGCAAGTTTCACTTTTCCAATCAAAAGGCATTATTGAGGAGGTGCTTCACACTCCAGGAGAATTTATTTCTAATATTTTTTTCAGACCTAAACCAAACGGAGATATTCGAATGATTTTAGATTTAACCAAGTTAAATGAGCTCGTAGAATATCAACATTTTAAAATGTTTTCCCTTGACACTGCCAGGGATTTGGTTACACCTGATGCCTGGATGGCCAGTGTAGATTTACAAGATGCCTATTACACAGTTCCGATTTTTACAGAACACCGCAAATTCTTAAGGTTCATTTGGAATGATACACTATTCCAATTCACTTGTATGCCAAATGGTTTAGCATGTGCTCCACGTCTATTTACTAAACTACTGAAGCCGATATTTTTGGCTATGGCTAGAAAGGGTCACACTATGTTCCCATATATTGACGATTCATTTATTGTTTCACAATCGTTTGATAACTGTCAGCAAGCTGTCAATGACCTATGTTTCCTTTTAACAAGGCTGGGTTTTTATTTAAATCATAAAAAGTCGGTTGTCGTGCCGACAACCAAACTTAAATGTTTGGGCTTTATTATTAACACCCGCAAGCCTTGTTAAGGTACCACGTAAACACGTTCGGATTCTGACGGACAATACGACCGCAATGGCGTATGTACGGAATATGGGAGGGACAAAGTCCAAACCATGCAATGAAATAGCAAGACAAATTTGGGATTGGGTGCAACTACATAAAGTTTGGTTAACTGTTGCATATATCCCAGGGGCTCAGAATACACTGGCTGACCAGAAAAGCAGGAATTTCCATGACCATTTAGAATGGGCCCTCAATCCACGAATATTTAACACAGTGTGTCAAAAATGGGGCCAACCTGAAGTTGACTTATTTGCTTCCCGTAATAATTTTAAGATTGACAAATATGTTTCGTGGCATCCAGAGCCAGATGCCTGGCAGATAGATGCGTTTTCTCTAGCATGGGGAAATAAGTTTGACTATATTTTCCCTCCATTCAGCATGATCAGCCGAGTAACCCGAAAAATAAAGATGGAGAAAGCACACGCAATATTAATCATTCCCAACTGGGACACACAGCCTTGGCTTCCGGGCATAGTGGCAACAGCCACAGATTGCCTCCGATTCCGAAGATCGCCAGGGAATCTGACACACCAAGGCCCCCTAAGACAACGTGGGGACGTGTCCACGACGCCGTTGCTGGCATTCCTTTTTTAAATAAATATTTAGAACAATTTGGTTTAGACAAAATTACACAGCAGAGAATAGTTTCGCATGCATGGTGCAAAGGCAATGTTAAAATGTATACTACGTATTTAAAGAAGTCGGGCGTTCATTGCCTAATTAAGAAAGTTAAACCCATGAAGCCGACCATTTCCCAGGTCGGCAGATTTTTGCGCATGTTGGAAGACGACGGGTTAGGGTTTGGAGCAATTAATGCTGCTAGGTGTGCTTTGTCCATTATCCTTCCACGGATAAATAATGAAACTGTAGGGAAACATCATGTCATTCATTGGATTATTAGATCCATTTATGAGAGGAATCCACCCAAACCAAAGTATAGTTGGTTTTGGGATGTGTCGGTTGTTTTTGATCTCCTTAAACAATGGCCTCATAATAGGCATTTGGATGTTAGAAAGTTAGGTTTTAAGGTAGCCCTGCTTTTATTATTGGTGACAGGACATAGAGGACAGACTATTGTCACCTTGTCACTAGATGGCCTAGAAATTGACAGGAAAGAGGCCACATTTGACTTATCAAAACTGTTAAAGTCAAATAGATTAGGAGACACATTGTCTACAATTAATGTAACAAGTTTCACAGAAGACCCAAAGCTTTGTGTAGTTTCAGCCATTAGGGTGTATATATCCAAGACTAAGGACTTAAGAACGTCAAGACAACTTTTAGTTAGCTTTATTCGGCCGCACAAGGGCATTTTGCGAGATACGCTTGCACGATGGACAATTACAATGTTGAAGTTGGCAGGCATAGATACAGACAAATATGCGTCACACTCAACACGAGGTGCTATGGTATCCAAAGCACGTCTGCTAGGCATTTCTGTGAAACAGATTCTAGCCCATGCGGGATGGAAAACTGCACGGTCGTTTGCAACACACTATAACAAACGATTGGAAAAAGTCTAGCACTTTGGCCCGACGACTACTGAAAGACTAGATCTACAAGAGGTGAGAATACGTTTTGCTTTCGCCACTTATCTTGTTAATTATTGATACCAATGTACTGTAAATTGTTATTAAATTGTTAACATGATATACAGGATAAAGGATTTTACGTAAACGTCTCCCTAGCCTGAGGCTGTATACCAAGGTAAAATCGATTAGTTAGACAAATCTTACCTGGGTATAGATGATGGATAACTGTTGTTTTACCGAGGTATAAGCCTCGGATAGACGTGGGCTAGGGCCCGCCCACCACACCCTTCCACATCTATTCGTTTGCTTATACCAATGAAACTTCACAGTTTAATACCATTGTCATTTGTAGATTTGTTGATTTATTGGATCATTTATCCTGAATAAGTAGGTAAAGATTGCTGGACCGGATGTGCTCCCCTCTCCCTAGCCCATGTCTATCCGAGGCTTATATCTCGGTAAAACAACAGTTATCCATCATCTATACCCAGGTAAGATTCGTCTAACTAATCTATATATATATATAAACCATATCTATATAAATTATATAGTATATCCCGTGGAGAAATATATATATATATACACAGTGATATATATATATGTATATGTATCCCACAGATGACTTATGGTAGTAATATATAGGAGACAATAAAATTCATATAGAGAAGGAAACTCAGATGTGGGACTGTCCTTAATTATATTCCCATAGGAGACCATAGAACCTATATATATATATATATGAGTGATAGAAATAAGCAACATTTTTCACTTCTCCAACAAACAAGTCTGTTGTGATTTTCACTTGTCCACCTGAATTTTCACTTGTCCACAATATTTACCTTATATACATATATATAAAGGTCACTGCGACAAAGGTAACAAATTATGAGCTGGGCTGAGAACTATTTTATTAGTCTCTGGCAGGACTGATAAATATGCCCACCAAAAAATTGAAATTCAGTGAGAAGTGAATCCAATATGGCGCAATACAGGTGGCGCCCCATAGGCGCGCGTGCCGGGGGAGGTTGGCGCGCGACTCCAATACAACAATAGCACGTATGGGCATTAATAAATACAATATACCTGTATGTGAGCTCCGTTATTTATATAATTATAATTGTTATTATAATACACATATACATATACACATTTATACATATATATCTTGGCTAACGATTTATACTTGTTATATTATATATGCAGTGGTAGAAATAAGTATAAATATTCATTTCTTCACCGGACAGTCTGATGTAATTTTCACTTGTCCCTCTGAATTTTCACTTGTGCCAGAGAAGCTCTTATTTCGAACGCTGTATATGTGTGTATATATATGTATGCATGTATATATATATATGTATGTATGTATATATATAAATATATCTATATACACTATGTATGTTCCAAGTCAGTACACCTCCCAAAGCAGGAGGTAAGAGTAGGGAACAGGAAGATGTTTTCTTGTATTGCACCATTCACATTATTAATATTATGCCAAAAGGTTATCGTGTCGTGATATGCTATTTACTGTATGGGTGTTAGGTCATGGATGACGCTTCCATTGTACACTATCGTACAGTATATAGTATAGCATGTGATTGGGTGCAGGGAAAAAAACCTGAACATACGTTATCATTGGGACACACAGCATCCCACTGAGTTGTGAGAGGGATACAAATAGTGTATTCCAGAGGTGTTTCGGCGGCCAGACAAAAAATATAATAGACCACATCACGGTTCCAGCAGCGCGGTGCATTGTGGGATGCATCAGAGCAAAACAACCCCCCCAAAAGCACATGGCATATGCTAATACACTGGGTGCAGCTATGAAATGTGCTAGTTTCAGATCATCTCAGCTCTTGTTTGAAACATAGAATACCAACTAAAAAAATATATATAATAAATTAAGATATTAATCTTTTATCCAGCATTGCATTTACATCAATATAATTAGCACATCTTATGACATGTGCATTTAGATTTAGAAAGATCTAGGCACTCAGACTAGTGTTAGAGCCATAGCCAGAGTACTCAATGCATTGTCAATGGCAGTGAGCAATCTCCATACAGAAAAAGTAAAATATTGATAAAACCACACCACCTAGAGACAAACCGCTTGGAACACATATAGAAAACATGTTCATCAAAAAGATTATATTAATTTGATATGGCTAGGGTTTTGGATTTCTATTAATTTTGAATAAAACTGACGTTTTTCACTGCACGTATAGGCAAACTCAATGGTCGTATGCCTTTGCTTTGCTCCCAACGCCGTTTTCAGCGCATGCGCAGTCGGAACCGTGATCTAGTTTATTGACAAAAAAAACACCAGACTTCCGGTTTCAGCGGCCAGGAAAAAAAACGGAATTCCGGTTAAAAGTGGAGAAATCACATGCCTGACTAGGTTAGTGAACATCCTGGATGGAATTGTAGCCTATTTGTCAAGGGCATGGAGGTCTTAGATTCGAATCTCGGGAGGGTCAAACCCAATGACTTACAAAATTGATACCCGTGACTATCCAGTCTGGCACTTGCCATTACTAGGA
The DNA here is from genome assembly GCA_030323885.1 of Branchipolynoe longqiensis. Classification (NCBI taxonomy): domain Eukaryota; kingdom Metazoa; phylum Annelida; class Polychaeta; order Phyllodocida; family Polynoidae; genus Branchipolynoe; species Branchipolynoe longqiensis. The sequence continues at coordinate 16,820 of JASIRB010002425.1, read as the reverse complement.
TGGGACAAGGAGCAGTGGAATGAGGAAGACCAATTGGTTGTACAGTAAAACCGCTCTAACTGACCACCTCAACAAATCGACCACTCCCTTATATCAATCGCTTTATTTCGGTCCCAAACGATCGCCCCATACAATACTACTGTAAAGATAACAACAAAAAACTCCTTCAACCGACCACCTCCCTAAATGGACCATTTAAAGTCGGTAAAGCATGGAACGGAGATTATTATTATAAATATATATATATATATGTGCTCTATAATCTATTATGGGAATATAAACAAGGACACGACCAACTACCTTTCCCTATATTAGTTACTACACCCTGTACTGCCATGTTATTAGTTACTCCTACTGTACTAGAGTCATTGAGTTAGTACTGCCACTGCTGCTACCTAGTCTAGTTCCTTCATCCTCTACTAGTCTGCCTCCTGTGTGTGTGGCTCCTGACCGCCCTGATACCAGCTGCGTCTGGTCACTACTGCTGCCAGAGCCGCTCAGACGGTCGGATTTTTAAATTTAGGTGGGCATTTAATATATTCCTGCCAGAGAATATATACTCTTCTCAACCACTCTGGCTTTTTTGTTATTCTGTATTACCAGGGGCCAAACTGTTTATATATATGGACTTTTAATGCTTGCTATAAATGTGTTTGTTATACTTCGGCTGTAATCCTGAAGGTGGCGTTCATTAGTCTGGTCCCCACGCCCCGAATGAGTGCCATGCCGTTTCATGAAGTTGGCAATCTTTCTGTTTACTCACCAGGTGGCGTTCGCCTTCGAACTAATATGGCCGACTGCCATCTTCTTGGTCGTCGTCTTTGTGCGTCTCGTGTCTCCGCCCGAACAAAAGGAGGCGTGTAAGTACCGTCCGCTGTTTAACAAGGAATGTCGTCTGCTACTTTGAAAATAAATGTTGTTTGCTGCTTTATGTATAAATGTCGTCTGCTACATAACGGAAGGCGCTATGGCTAAAACAAACCATGTCCACATGACCACTTCTTCAATATTAGTTCCTCTCACAGCCTCGTCCTGAAACATCGCTACTGAACAACCCGTTAGAAAAAGTATCGGGACCCTGAGCTAAAGGAAATGACTAAATACATTCTTAATTTAAGAAGCTAAATATATTCTTCACATACCTATTTATATTTACCGGCTACTTTTGGGGGAATAATTGATTACATGATGTACATTAATGCACTTTAAAACTCAAAATCGAGAGCATTGTGAGGTTGCCATCTTGTCTTTTTGCATTCTCTGCCAGTTCACCAACTCTGTGCCAATATAGGTAGACACTGGATACTGGAACCAGGAACTCCACTTCCTGTTCATACTAAAGCAGTTTTTGCTTGTAGTTAGACTACATGATCATTCACCTCTACTCTTGGTAGGGATGAGTATTTGATCTACTTCAATATGTGCCCTAGACAGTGTTAAACCAATGACTTATAAAATGGATACTTGTCACTTCCTAGCCAGACGCTCAGCATCAATATGATAGGGCAAGGACTGGTTAGCTCAGTGTCAGGATAATGTGACTGAGTGGGATATCAGGAGTCATGGTGCCAGTGGCCTGATTTCCCAGTGGGGCAGCACTATAATGTCACCATGAGCGCACAGTCACAAGTCAGTACCCGCTCTGATATTACTTTAGATGTTGCCAGACTGTAAAACCCCAACAACAAACCAACCTATAAAGCCGCCATGAGTGTGCAGTGTCATATATATGTACGTGTATAATACATGTGTGCCTGTGCGCGCACCCGGGTGGAACGTGTGCGGGGAGTTCGACCAATAAACCACTTGCTATACACCAAAGACCCTATAATACTAAGATGGCTCACTCAGCCTGTACTGTGTAATCAAAATGATCAAACCCCCCACTTGGTGCGCTGGCTGTTCTCTTGGTTAAACAGTTGCTATATTATATGTATAAATGTATATATGAATGTGAAAGATGTATGATGATGATGATGCTGATGATGATGTGTATTTGTTCATAGCAATTTCATATTGATGTGTATTCATACTTACCTATCTCATGTATAATATAATTGTATGTGTTTACATGTGAAACACCAACCAGCAGCCGGGCTGATCAAACCCACCACAAGGTGGCACTGCGAAATTTACATTGCCATGGGAGAGATAGGGAGTGAGCCGTCTTAGTATTATAAGGTCTTTGTATACAGCAACCCAAGCGTGTGGACGTTCTCCTTATGTGCACTGTCACAAGTCGGTACCCGTCGTTATATGACCTTAGATGTTGCCAGGACGTACAACTCAAACAACCACCCAATCTACCTATATCACAATACAACTGAACGGCAACCCTACTTGTGGCGAACCTGATTGCTGCAAACAGCCAATGGCCGCATTGTGTGCAAACCAGATATCGAAGAGAGGCTCTGGTAGTGCTGTCACTAACAATTAACAGGGCTTAATTTAACAACCGGGCAGTTTTTGTGCTGGCTAGTTTCCTTGAAGATTTATACTGCCTATCATGGATAAGTCTGAATAGACTTGTTTTCACCATTAGACAGTTTGTTGATAAAAAGCCAGAGCCTACACTTTTACCGACCCAAGGGATTTTTAACCTCCCACACCACATAGACATGGTATGAGAGCAACCAGCCTTTGATGACACTGTAAGTTATAGACAGCGGTGGAAATCCAAATTGGCAGAGGTGGGGAATGGGGAATTGAACCCCCAACCTTCAGATTAGGAGTCCTACCTAGAAAAAAGTCAGACACACTAACCACTCTGCCACAGAGAACACCACTAAAAAAAATGATTTAACGACACCTCCAGAGCACATTGAATTTCATCATCGACTATTGGGCGTCAAACATGGTCATTCTGACATATTTCTTTGGATGTAACCCGCTGTCACCACAAAGGCTACTCTTTTCTATAAGTAGCAAGTGGTCTTTTATATGCACTTTCCCACAGACAGGACCGCACATACTACAGCCTTTAATGAACCAGTTTTGGGCCACTGGTTCCCAGATTTTGTGAAGCAAACAATTTGACAGCGAAATAAGTAACAATATGCCCATGCCAATCACTCAGTACAGCAACCGGTGGTGGTGATGGAGGGGGAGGATGTTCTGCCTTTTATTGTTATTGACCATACGGAATGGGCGAATTTGTTGAGCGAACGTTTCCGGTGTTGGTCGATATGGGATTCGAACCCACGGGTTCGAATCCTGGTCGAGTCAAACCAATGAGTTAAAAATTGGCACTTTTCGCTTCCTAGCCAGGCGCTCGGCATTATTAGGATAGGGCAAGGACTGGCTGGCTCAGTGTCAGGATAATGTGACTGAGTGGGATATTGGGTCATGGTGCTGGGTAAGAAAGGAGCCTCTTCAGGAAACAGGTTCCGTTACCATCTCCACCGGCGTGTATTTGTCATGCGCACTGTCGAACCACACACAGTTTCTACTATTAGTATTAATAAACAGTCAAACCTCCGTCCTGATATGACCTTAGATTTTGCTAGGACGTAAAACAACAAGAAGAAACAAACAAACAGTCAAACCTCTCTAAATCAACCGACCATGGGACCCACTTTACATGGTCCATTTAGGAAGGTGGTCCGTTTAGGGAGTTTTTAATCTTCTCACGGGACATTCTTCACCAAGTTTGTGGGCTTTGGTTTTGGTGAGTGTTGCTAAATATTAGTGTAAGGTATATTTAAGTATGTATATACATGTAGTCAATGAATATCTGTATATTATTTCAACATTGTTTATTAACATGTACGATCAAACAATTAAATTAGACACATTTACACATACATTTAACAATTGTGAAAAACTAAGATATTGAAGTTTATTTAGCTTTTGCTCTTTGCATTAACTGCTTTACCTTGAAGGCTCTCCTCGAATGTGAACACTTTTGGTCGATCAATCGCTTTAGAGAATTCAAATATCACTTTGGGACCAAATAAAACGGCTTATGTAGAAAATAGGGAGGTGGTCCATTTGTCCTATGGTATTGTATTGTAAAGTCCACGGCTCGAATCTGTGGTTGTGTAGGCAGGCTATAGTGAATTCAATACAGGCAAAACGAGAAAGGAAGATTATAAAGAGTGAAAGAAGAGAGTCAAGCCCGCAGGTTTATTATTTATATGGTACATGGATCCAGTATAGTGTATCACCTCACCCCATTCTCCCAATGAGAAACAAGCATTTCTAGCTCCACCAATGAGAAACAAGCATTTCCGGTCCCCATGGTTAAAGTGATCTGCCCACCACCACCAAGCGGTGCGGCTCCCCTGGCCACTACCTGCCTTGAGCTGAGTGTGTGGTGATCCATGACTAGCAGAGGGGGGAGGGGGTAGTGGGTAGAGCTCTGAGTGCCCCTTACACACTATCTTACTAGCACCACAATGTCTATTTACCAATCAATCAAGTACCACCAGCAACTACATAAACACGTCTATGCACCTGGCCCTATATACCTGTTTCACAAATAGAACATTTGCATTCCCCCACCAATGCATCATTATCGGAATATTTTACAGTATGGTTGATCGTTTGGGACCTAAATAAAGCGATCAATATAGGAGAGTGGTGGATCTGTGGAGGTGGTCTGTTAGAGAGGTTTTACTGTATAACCAAAACCTAAAGGCCCTGTCACATTACGGCGTATGGCGGGAGCGTATTGAAAACCTACGTAGGTCCTGCGCGTGCCGGCCTATGATGACATTTGGTGACCTTTCGGCTGGTTTTGAGCGTATGTGGAACCTATGAGGAGCGTATGGGGTGCTGTGACATTTTTTGACAGTTTTGATTGGCACATGGAGCGTACGAGTAGCGTATGCGTGTATGAGTAGCGTGCATACGCTGTGCATACGCTAGGAGTACGCTCCCATACGTAACTCGTAGGTTATGCGTACGCTACATATGCTAGAGATACGCTAGAGATACGCCGGTGACACAAGTTGAGCGTATGAAAAACCTATGCCAGCGTACCCCTAGCGTACGAGGAGCGTATGCCAGCGTATGAGGAACGTATGCCGGCGTATGAGTAGCGTATGGGCCATACACCCTCATAGGTCGAGATTTTTTGAGCATGCACAAAAAAATGTGGACGGACGGATTTATGAAAGCGTATGGCGGCGTATGCCTCATAAGCCGGCATCTGGTGGCGTATGAGTAGCGTATGAGTAGCGTATGAGTAGCGTATGCGTAGCCTATGAGTAGCGTATGCCGACGTATATGACGTAACGCGGCTACGCCGCCATACGCTCCCGCAAAAAACCCTAATGTGACAGCCCCTTTAGGCAAATGATCGTATCTACTTACTGCCCTTCCCAAAACACTTACACACACACACACACACACACAACCCGATTCTCCGACTAGCACCGCCATTCCCAGTCAGGCTTGTTTTTTTTACGTCCTAGCAAAATCTATCGTTACATCAGGACAGCTTCTGGAATGGTTGTAAGTTGGTTGCTGGAGTTTTACATCCTGGCAATGCCTATGGTTATATCAAGAGGGGTACTGACTTGTTACAGAGCACACTCATAGCGACTTTATAGTGCTGCCCCACTGGGAGATCAGGCCACTTGGTTTATTTACTTGTTTGTTGTTGTTGTTTTACGTCCTAGCAACTTCTAAGGTCATGCCATAATGGGTACCGACTTGTCACTCATGTGCACTCATGGCGACTTTTATACTGCTGCCCCACTGGGAGTCCAGGCCCCTGCCCCATGACCCCTGATATCCCACTCAGTCACATTATCCTGATGCTGAGCTAACCAATCATTTCCCTATCCTAGTAATGCAGAGCGCGAGGCTAGGTAGTAACAAGTATCAATTTTATATGTCATTGGTTTGACTGGCCGGGATTCAAACTCCCGACCTTCCACAATGGAAGCATGCGCTCTACCGATTGGGCCACCCCATCTGTTACCCGTCCCCAGGCTGTGTCTACTTTTCCATATTGATGCATATGAATTATGGTATGTTATATATATATATATATATATAATTTTTCGGCATTAAGTGAATAGGATAGTGAACAGGCGAGCATTAGTGCCACCGTCTGAGTTGAAGCCTGAGCAGTAGATGAGTAGTTCGAGGCTCAACCACCCGATTACAAACAACATCAACACGTAGCGCGGTTCATTTGCTTCCGCCGCCGTGCGGCGGTTGAATAAGAAAAACCGCCGGAGAACTCGCCGCACGCCGGAGCAAGAAAGAGGCGAAGGCGGGGGGGGGGGGGGGGGGGGGGGTGATGTGAGGTGATGGTATGGGGGGGGGGGTGAGTGGTGATAAAAGGATACCAACTTGTGACAGTGTGCACTCATAGCAACTTTATAGTGCTGCACCACTGGGAGACCAGGCCACCTGCAGCATGACCTGATATCCCACTCAGACACATTATCCTGACACTGAGCCAACCAGTCCTTGCCCTATCCTAATAATGCTGAGCGCCTGGCTAGGAAGCGACAAGTATAAATTTTTAAGTCATTGGTTTGATTCGACCAGGGTTTGAACCCACGGTCTACCAACACGGGAGACGGACGCTCTAACTCATTCGGCCATCCCGTCTGGTCATGCAACGTATGCGACACATCCCTCTCTGTGCGTCTCTCCCCCTACACATGAGCTCACACACACACGGTTCACACACAGGGTACACACAGTGCACAGTAGTTACTCCCACAGCCCTGAGGCAGGGCTGATAAACAAGCGCTCAGTAAAAAAAAGTCGGAAGGTTGGGTAATGGAAAATAGGCACATAAATTCTTAATCTAAAAAGCACAATATATTCTCCACACCCCGACACTCACCCGCTGCTTTTGAATTGTGGAATAAATTAATCCATGGAGATGAATAAACTTTAAAAAGTCGTATCCAGACCTTTCTGTGACCACCATATTGTTATTTTTCTCTTGCATAATCTACCAATTTGTCAACTTTAAGCCAATTGTTATAGATCAATTCTGAGTCCAGGAACCACTACATGCACTGTAAATTCCCCCTTGAAACAGTTTTTGGATCGGATTTAGACATACTTTTCATTCACCCCTACTCTGGGTTAGGGTGAATCTTTGAGTGTTAGTTAGAGAGTGGGAGTATGAGGGAGAGGGGGGGGGCGGGGAGAGGGAGAGAGACACACACACAGTGGGAGGGAGAAGGGGAGAGGGAGTGGGAGTATGAGGGAAGGGAGAGAGAGACACACACAGGGGGGAGGAGAAGGGGAGAGAGCGAGACAGTGGGAGTATGAGGGAGAGGGGGATGAGATAGATGGAGAGAGAGGGGGAAGGAGGGAGAGTGAGGGAGGGGAAGGGAGAGAAGGAAAGGGGGGGAAGGAGAGGGGGAGGGGAAGGAGAGGGGGAAAGGGGAGGGAGGGAAGGAGAGGGAAAGGGGGAGGGAGGGAAGGAGAGGGAAAGGGGGAGGGGGACAGGGAAGGAGAGGGGGCAGGAGGGAGAGAGAGGGAGAGGGAATGCATGAAGGCACATATAAAGATTCACACATGAAGGCAGACATGACGACGCGCTGAACAATGACACATGGGGACATGATACACACGGGGACATGATACACGCGGGGACATGACACATGCGGGGACATGACACACGTGGGGACATGATACATGCGGGGACATGATACACGCGGGGACATGATACACGCAGGTATGAATTGTGTGCACAGGAATGATGCACACATGAATGATGCACACATGAATGATGCACACATGAATGATGCACACACGAATGATGCTCACACGAATAATGCACACACGAATGATGCACACACGAATGATGCACAACAAAAATGATGTATGCAAAAACGATGTGCACACGAATGATGCACACATGAATGACACATTCATAATACCCACATAATTGACACACATGCATGATACACACATGCTTGATACACATGCATGATAGACACATGCATGATACATATGCGTGTTAACATGCATGATATACACACATGCCCCACAAATGACGCACATGTGGATAATGCACACACAAATGACGCATGCTCATAAGCATGACGCACACGACAAAACCACGCATAAATAAGAATGGCACATTTGAGAATGCCTCATACAAGAATGACTCATACAAGAATGACTCACATAAGAATGACTCACACAAGAATGACTCACACAATGACTCACACAATAATGACTCACACAATAATGACTCACACAATAATGACTCACATAATAATGACTCACATAATAATGACTCACATAATAATGACTCGCATAATAATGACTCACACAATAATGACTCACACAATAATGACGCACACAAGAATGACGCACACAAGAATGACGCACATATGGATGCCCCATTTGCTACTTTGCCACTTTACCACCGAAACTATCGTGTCGGCGCCACCCTTTCAAAAACAGCACGTCCTTTGTCCAGATCTGTTATAACTAGTCAACATCTTCAAACTGTAATCCCAACACTTATTTAAACAGTGTATAAAAAACACCACCTCGCCCCCGAAGCCAATAACCACCCCACCCTTATTGATAATAGTGTTGAATAGCTTTACACCTCTTAAATAAAACTAACTTTCCTTTCAGATTTGGGTGTGCCCTCGACTTATATTTATCTGAATCGGGATTGAAATGTGCATTTAAAGATTGCTGTGCAGCGCTGCATCATATTACACGCCAGATACAATATTCACCCCTACCCACAGTACACGTGAATGAAAACTACGTCTAAATCCGATCAAAAATGCCTTTGGTATATAAAAAAGAAAATATGTGGAGCTCATAGTTCCAGTGTCCAGTGTTTATCTATATTAGTGTAGAGTTGATGAAAATACAGAGAATGTAAAAAGCAAGATAGTGCCCACTGATTTTTCTCGGTCATACTTATAAAGACTATTAATATTGTAGTGGTCTGCACTGACCTCTCAGGCAAGTAACCACATAGACAGGTAGGCGTGGGTAGTATGGTGATATCAGGGAGCCTAGGTGGTGTAATGGTTAGCACACTGGCCTGGAATGCAAAGAGATGTGAGTTCGGGTCCCGCTCTAGGCGCAATATTTCCCATTTTCATCACCCCTACGACAATATTATTATTAATCAACATTATATCATAAGTTCCTCACCCCAAAAGCAGCGGGCTGTGATATATATATATATATATATATATATATAAGTACAGTAAAACCTCTCTAAATCAACCGCCCTTGGGACCGACTTGAATTAAGTGGTCCATTTAGGGAGGTGGTCGCTTTAGGGAGTTAGAATATCGTTACAATGGTATTGTTGGGAGTGGTTGATCTGTGGAGGTGGTCGGTTAGGGAGGTTTTACTGTATTTTAACAATATATTTAGCATATTGCATTTTAAAATGATGGGCTTATTTCCATAGCCCAGCCTTCTGACAGTTTTTCTTAGCAGCCCTTTGCTGGATACAATGGTGTGGGAATAACTAATTATACCCGCCACGTCTTTGTGAACACAATTCTTTTTCCTTAAGGCCGTGTCACATTACGACGCACCTCGCAAGTGCGCGGCCAATGCGTAAAATCACTTTTTACGTCAAGAAGCATAGAACTTTTCAGCGCGGGGGGGGGGGGGGGGCAAAGTTGGACGTATAAATACCGTATACATAGCGTAGGGCCAATGTATGGGTACCGTGCCTCCCGGCGAAAAACACTCGAATTACGCTCATGGTACATTCACAGAACGCCGGTGAACGTTATATATGTTATTCGATCACCAGAACTACGCCTCATGCGTTACATACATCAAGATACGCTGGAGAAATGCTAAACATACGTTAGACGTACATTATCCATACATTATCAGTATGCGGTCTGTACATTTGCACTGCCTTTAATGTAGGTCAATGTAGTGCAATGTGGTGAACAACATTTGTCTAACATACGTCTAATGTACATCGACGTACACCTAATGGATGCATAATGTACGGCTGACGTAAAATCCACACGTTGTCGAATGTTGTCGTATGTCAAAAGTTTTGTGCATGCACAAAACTTTGCTGATGCATGATGCTGTATACCATTGATGTATACCAACAAGCACCTAACGCACGCATAACGCATAGCGATGTATCCCGACATAGCTGCCAAAAATCACACACGTTGGCGTGATGCATCGTAATGTGACAGCCCCTTTAGGAGGCAATTGTCTTTCTAAGTGGAACCGTGACAATATACCATACTGCTTTTTATGCCTTGCCCCGGGCAATAAGATGCCGGTATTGACCGACAGGGCTACGTGTTTAACCGTGCACGCCCTATAATTTGTTTGTTGTTGTTTTACATCTTAGCAACATCTAAGGTCATATCAGGACGGGTACTGACTTGTGATAGTGCTGCTCCACTGGGAAATCAGGCCACCAGCACCATGACCTGATATCCCACTCAGTCACATTATCCTGACACTGAGCCAACCAGTCCTTGCCCTATCCTAATAATGTCGAGCGCCTGGCTAGGAAGCGACAAGTATCAATGTCTAAGTCATTGGTTTGACTCGACCAGGGTTCGAACCCACGATCTAACAACACGGGAGACGGACGTTCTAACTCATTCGGCCATCGCTTATTGTTACACGCCTTTTAAAGCTGTAACTCAGAGGAACAATTGATACGACTAAAGTGTGTCAATGACATCACGTGTTGTCGACACACTGTTTTTGTTTGGGTACATTTGTTGATTAAGCAGGGAAAATTTCAATCATGGACGATTGGTCTTCCTCATTCCACTGCTCCTTGCCCTATCCTAATAATGCCGAGTGCCTGGCTAGGAAGTGACAAGTATACATTTTAAAGTCATTTGTTTGACTCGACCAGCATTCAAACCCATGAGCTCGAATACCACAAACTACCAAAATGGGAGGAGGACGCTCAACTCATTCGGCCATCCCGTCTCGTTCCTTGGTTTAGAGATTGACTACCAAACCTTAATTTATTTTATTTTATTGATACAGTATTTATTCTGCCCATAGCGATTAAGCTCCTTTGAGGGTGCTTGTTTTCGTCCCTGGGTTGATATGTATGGTTTTATTTGTGTTGATGGTTATTTGATTTATTTGGCACCACATGCTTAGTCTATTTAGCGCTTCATTCAGAAGAGTTTCCACCATCTGAGTTGTTTTGCCAGGTGCATATATGTAAACATTTATCTAATGCGCTTATTATAATGGGTTGTAAGTAGAAATGATTTGAACGGCTAAAGGAAAGCATGAAGACTGTTGGCTTAGAAATAGAACTGAACGTTTTCTTGTGTTAACCACAACATCGTACATACAACATGGTAGACACAAGTTGGAATACACAACTATTTTTCATTTTTTTGTTCAAGTGTTTTTATTCCTCTGAATAACATGTTGTCAGTGCTAATGCTAATGCACTGGTCTTCCAGCCCTAATGACAATTGACACTGCACAGTAAACACATCTACAACAATATAGATAGACAATTACAGGGAAATAAGCAACACATCGCAACATGAATGACAAGTAAAAAACAAGATAAGAGAAAAAATTAATATATACGGGCAGATAACTATGTTAGACTAGTATGGTAAGCATTGGGAGGGTGCATAACTGATTTTCTTTCTAGTGGTGACATACTCGTTGAAAGGGTGATGGTGACATACTCGTTGAAAGGGCATGCGCTCTACCGATTGGGCCACCCCATCTGTTACCCGTCCCCAGGCTGTGTCTACTTTTCCATATTGATGCATATGAATTATGGTATGTTATATATATATATATATATATAATTTTTCGGCATTAAGTGAATAGGATAGTGAACAGGCGAGCGTTAGCGCCACCGTCTGAGTTGAAGCCTGAGCAGTAGATGAGTAGTCCGAGGCTCAACCACCCGATTACAAACATCAACACGTAGCGCGGTTCGTTTGCTTCCGCCGCCGTGCGGCGGTTGAATAAGAAAAACCGCCGGAGAACTCGCCGCACGCCGGAGCAAGAAAGAGGCGAAGGCGGGGGGGGGGGGTGATGTGAGGTGATGGTATGGGGGGGGGGGGGTGAGTGGTGATAAAAGGGTACCGACTTGTGACAGTGCGCACTCATGGCAACTTTATAGTGCTGCCCCACTGGGAGACCAGGCCCCCAGCACCATGACCTGATATCCCACTCAGACACATTATCCTGACACTGAGCCAACCAGTCCTTGCCCTATCCTAATAATGCTGAGCGCCTGGCTAGCAAGCGACAAGTATAAATTTTTAAGTCATTGGTTTGATTCGACCAGGGTTTGAACCCACGGTCTACCAACACGGGAGACGGACGCTCTAACTCATTCGGCCATCCCGTCTGGTCATGCAACGTATGCGACACATCCCTCTCTGTGCGTCTCTCCCCCTACACATGAGCTCACACACACACGGTTCACACACAGGGTACACACAGTGCACAGTAGTTACTCCCACAGCCCTGAGGCAGGGCTGATAAACAAGCGCTCAGTAAAAAAAACTCGGAAGGTTGGGTAATGGAAAATAGGCACATAAATTCTTAATCTAAAAAGCACAATATATTCTCCACACCCCGACACTCACCCGCTGCAAGAATGACGCACACAAGAATGACACACATATGGACGCCCCATTTGCTACTTTGCCACTTTACCACCGAAACTATCGTGTCGGCGCCACCCTTTCAAAAACAGCACGTCCTTTGTCCAGATCTGTTATAACTAGTCAACATCTTCAAACTGTAATCCCAACACTTATTTAAACAGTGTATAAAAAACACCACCTCGCCCCCGAAGCCAATAACCATCCCACCCTTATTGATAATAGTGTTGAATAGCTTTACACCTCTTAAATAAAACTAACTTTCCTTTCAGATTTGGGTGTGCCCTCGACTTATATTTATCTGAATCGGGATTGAAATGTGCATTTAAAGATTGCTGTGCAGCGCTGCATCATATTACACGCCAGATACAATATTCACCCCTACCCACAGTACACGTGAATGAAAACTACGTCTAAATGCGATCAAAAATGCCTTTGGTATATAAAAAAGAAAATATGTGGAGCTCATAGTTCCAGTGTCCAGTGTTTATCTATATTAGTGTAGAGTTGATGAAAATACAGAGAATGTAAAAAGCAAGATAGTGCCCACTGATTTTTCTCGGTCATACTTATAAAGACTATTAATATTGTAGTGGTCTGCACTGACCTCTCAGGCAAGTAACCACATAGACAGGTAGGCGTGCGTAGTATGGTGATATCAGGGAGCAAAGGTGGTGTAATGGTTCGCACACTGGCCTGGAATGCAAAGAGATGTGAGTTCGGGTCCCGCTCTAGGCGCAATATTTCCCATTTTCATCACCCCTACGACAATATTATTATTAATCAACATTATATCATAAGTTCCTCACCCCAAAAGCCGCGGGCTGTGATATATATATATATTTTACCTCGGTAAACAGCCTCAGGCTAGCCTCAGGCTAGGGAGAGGTAAGCACGTCCGGTACCAGCAATTAGCATATACAACTCACGACTGGATAACGTGTCGTTGGGTTGCTCCGGCAAAATTAGTCTACATACAAGCAAATACGCAGTAAGTATAATAAAACTGTGGTTAGCTTAATTATGATGCATTAGAGCATCAATATGGAAAGTTTAGACTTTCGTTTCGTTGGTCCAATTTGGACGAGTTATTTGGTTATAAACAACCAAGGATAGAACACTCGAGTGGGTTTCTCGAAGGAACCAAACCGGTCATTAGCGGTTATGTCAACACCCGGGTCACCGTGTGACTATGGGTAGAGATGTGGGTTTCGCCCTATCTCATGTGGAAATTCTCTCGTACTCTAATAGAGAGTAATGTTGGAGATGCTCCTGGGTTTCTTTTATAGACTCCCCTAGACAAAAAATTTTCAGGCGTTTCTCCGAGTTTCGTAGCATTTTCTCCAACTTGTTGACGTAGTAGTCACAGGTGGGAGAAGTGTGCGGAACAGAGGGATGGGCGGGCCGATACACTGGTCCCGACCCCGCGTAAGGTTTGGGCTTGACCCACAACCCACGCACAAATTTAGCTTATTACGCCTGTGTTATAACGGTATAAACACGTTCTTTAACACCAATAGATGTCCAAATGAGTTTGAAACAACCATATTGTGACATATATATATACCGGGACTGATCAAAAATGTTTGTTTCAGTTCCCGATGGCCACGAAGCGGAGTAAGCGCGGTGCAGCAGCAGCCGAGGGGCGTGTTCCGAGTGGAGTGGACGAGGAGTACGACTCCTCACCCGTGTTGTCGGCAGGGCCGTCGACACAGCCCCGGGCGCATATCCTCTCCGACCCGGACGAGGACGCAGTGCCTGATGTGCCTGCGCCTCCAGATTGGGAGGCTCGCTTTGCAAGATTGGAAAGCCACATCTTGACTGCCAAATCGCCTGTGTCTCGGAAGCGGCGTAGGCCGAGTGTCCAAGAGGATTCATTTGAGGATTTCTTGGACACAGACTCGGCGGTGGAGCTTAAGGCTCCTCCTCCTCCTTCTCCTAAACGGAGGAAGAAGAAGAAACAGGTGATTTCTTCGGGTGATGAATTCACCAAGGAGCGGGCAGAGTCTGGTTTGCGCAAAAAGCGGAAGACTAAGTCCAAAAAGAAGAAGAGGAAGAGGAAATATTCTTCTTCTGATTCGTCCACTGAGTCTACTTCTACGGAATCAGACTCAGACACCGTATATGAAGGGGTCTATGCGGACATTGGCACTAAAGTGGCTAAGAAGGTGGAGAAGCCAAAGGCTAGCGGCGTTAAAACCACTACGCTTATGCGCGAGACCGTGAATGGTCATTTTCGCACGTTCAAACCGGCGGAGGTTATCTCCAAGTTAGGAGATGAGTTAACAGGCATAAAGGGTGTTCCAACTCCATCATTAAAGAAATGGATCGGGATGTCAATATGACGGATGACCGTAGAAGTTTGAGGATGTGTTGCACACAGTGCATAAGGCAGTGTTGGCTACCCTAACAGCTATTGTTCCTGTGGCTAATAGGATGCAGAGTGAAAATAAGTTCTCGTCTTTGGCTAAGAC
Organism: Branchipolynoe longqiensis; assembly: GCA_030323885.1. NCBI lineage: Eukaryota > Metazoa > Annelida > Polychaeta > Phyllodocida > Polynoidae > Branchipolynoe > Branchipolynoe longqiensis. The sequence continues at coordinate 1,780 of JASIRB010002425.1, read as the reverse complement.
AATGGACAAAGGCATTGCAGTACTAGCGGCGGCAGGTAATTACCTGTCGTTTCGAAGATATGAAAATGTCTTCAAGTCAGTTTGCACAGATGCTGGCAAAGAAGTGGCTCGCTCTAAGAAGGTTACCGATAATGAGGGGAAGGAGTTTACGCTCTATCTTGCTCCAGAGCCGATTAAAGGGAAACCTTTAGATAATACCAAGATGTTTGGCGGTCAACTACAATACCTCTATAAAGAGGTAGAGACTGCAGCCAAGAGTGGCAAAAACATGGATGGCAAGAAGAAACAGGAAGTTCCTCGTTTCAAAAAGTCACGAGGGGATTTTCGTCCACGACGGTTCACCAGAGGAACCAGACCGAGTTCAAACTTCGGTCAAGGGTTTCGGGGCCGGGGCGCTCGCCCAGGCTGGACCGACAACACCGCACGGCCAATAGGTCGAGGTTTCAACTCGTCGAGACCTTTCCCCAGGGGCGGGTCCAAGTAGAGGTCCAAACACAAACTTTACAAGTCCCTGCAGCCTCTAAAAACACACAAACTGTAAGCAACTTTGTGGCTGGTAATATTAGTAATCATATTTCTGAGTGGCACAAAATTACTAGTGACCAAGAAATTATAGAAATAGTTAGGGGTGTTCAAATTCCTTTTACACAAATTCCTGTACAAAGTATAATACCTTTTCCATATAACATTCAACCAGTTGAACGAGACGCACTAACTAAACAGGTACATAAATTCTTTGAGAAAGGAATTATACAAAAAGTGACACACTGTTCAGGACAGTTTATTTCAAACATTTTCTCGAGACCGAAGCCTAATGGTGATGTTCGAATGATCCTGGATTTAACAATCCTTAATAAAAGGGTGGAATATCGACATTTTAAAATGTTCTCTCTAGATACGGCACGAGATCTGATTACACCAGATGCGTGGATGGCTAGTGTTGATTTACAAGATGCATATTATACGCTTCCCATAATGGAACAATACCGAAAATTTCTTCGATTTATTTGGGATAACCAACTCTATGAGTTTACCTGCATGCCGAATGGCTTAGCTTGTGCGCCACATTTATTTACTAAATTGCTTAAACCTGTTTTCTCGGTAATGGCGAGGAAGGGTCACATAATGTTTCCATACAATAGATGATTCTTTTATTATAGCATCAACACAAATTGGTTGTGTGAATGCAGTTTTGGATTTATGTGCATTACTCACTAATTGGGGTTTTATGTACATCAACAAAAGTCAGTGTTTAAACCAACAAAAACATACTCAAATGTTAGGGTTTATTCTGGATCACAGTCCCTTACAGTGTCGATACAGAACAAAAAAACTAATTAAGTTTATGACTACAGCGACTCAGCCTTATTAAGTTATCAAGCCAAAAATTAGACAGGTTGCTGTTCTTATTGGCATAATGACCTCATATGCACCTGCTGTGTTATATGGGAAGGCCCATATTAAGTCGCTAGAAATAGATAAAAATTTAGCGTTAACACGAACTAAAGGCAATTTTGAGCGAAAGATGTTTATTTCGCAAGAAGGGTTACAGGATATTGGATGGTGGATGCAACATATAGCAAGTTCACCAAATCCAATCCGCATGGCGGAACCTAATACAGTAATTACTACTGATGCTTCGTTAGAAGGTTGGGGAGCTCATCGAGATGGGGTCACAACAGGAGGTAGATGGCTTGATGATGAAAAATCAGACTATATTAATGCACTAGAATTGCGTGCTATTTATCTGGGCTTACGTAGTTTAGTAAAGATAAATAAT